>JAFISE010000107.1:24149-74405 GCA_022560025.1 Stagonosporopsis chrysanthemi | reverse complement strand
CTGCGCCGCCTGTGGGGGGGGGGGGCGTGTGGGGGTGGGGGGGGGGGGGGGGGGGGGGGGGGGGGGGGGGGGCATATACATAGACATTGAGACTAACTATTGCCCTCATGAACCACGGGAATGGTGAAGACAAATTGTGTGGAATGATCGAGTCGCGTCAGGAATATGTGGGCTCATGGTAGAGCAGCAGGACTACCAGTAGATCTTATGGCAGTGATCTTGCTCCTTGCGATTGTAGCCGTGGCACGGATCGGGTGGTGGAATCGCTATAGGCTTCTTGTCAAGCCCCTGCTCCTTTCTATCTTTCGATGTGAAGGTGAGGAGAACGGAGAGGCCCATGCCAGAGAGTTGGTGGTGTTGGTGCTGAAGGAGGTGCGTGCCAACTTGATAGCCAAGTGCTGCGGCTCCGCTGACTTTGATGCTTCGTCTTGGTTGTCTCTATTCAATCATGTGAGCAACGAATGATACTGGAGACATACTGAACTTACACGATGGCCATTGTAGATGGGGACATCGTCGACTGTGCTGCTACCATGCTCGACTCCTGGATCTTGCGCCCCAAAATTGACGGGTCCAGATGGGGATATCGAACTGCTACCGCTTTCCATTCAAGGGGCAAGCGGACATGCTTCTGGAGCCGCAAACACAGGATCCAGAACGTCGTTCACAGCCAAGGTGATTGGGAAGTCCTTCAACAAAGGACTGAAGCTGCCCGATGAGGCAGAATCTGGCGAAAGCGTGGCAATGCTGAACGAATCTGCCTCGACTAGTGGTGCAAGTCCGTTGACCAAAAGTCGTTCAGCCAACGTTCCCTAACAGCGCTGTCCAGCAAGATTTGCGCGTGGATTGATCCGAGCATGGGCCGTGTTAGAGCATCTTTGCGCAAAGCTGTACGCTCAGGATACTAGCCCATGACCCGCTCTTTCCCCTTGCTGCTCTCCACCGTATCCGCCGAGCCAGCAAAGGCTTGCTGTATGGGAGGTCGCGGTTTCGACGCGATATCGAGCTCCGCGAATCGGGGCCGGACCTGGAAGATGTTGACGCGTGCAGCATTGAACACCTGCTCGGAGGGCGGGATGGTCACAGCGAGATTGGTGTTTTCAGTCAGCCGGGTAATGAAGAACATGAATCTGCCGGTTTTGATCTGCATTTCGGCAAAGTTGGCGCTTCCAGCGGGGATGTTGGTGTGCTTGGCCATGCTCTGCTTGTGCGTCTTGAGAATACTGGAGATGCGCTCGAACCGGTCGTGGAACGGATTGTCCTCGCCGTCTCCGCGCGTAACGTGTGCGACTGTAAGGCATGTTGTGCGCTCGTAGAGGACGAGCTCTCTGGCGTCGATGATATCTGCTAGCTGTGATAAGAGAGCCTCGATGGTACCTGCGTTTGGGATCAGGAAGTAGATGATCTTGGTCCATGCCTTGTACAAGCTCTGATCCCAGATACTTGTAGGGAAGAATTCGACGGTGTCGCTGAAGCCCTCACTAGCGTCTCGAATGTAGTTGGAGCGCTCGTGGTACATTGCCTCTCGAAGGCGTGCTTGGACCAGGTCCATCTTGTGGATGAGACAGAAGACCTTCGCAGTCGGGCTGCACTCATGGAGTGCACGGATGATGTTCGAATAGGAGACGACGTCGGCCTGGAACTCGCGTGACTCGATGTCGAAGACGAAGATAAGGACGGCCACAGACCCAAAGACGTGGCTGCGCGACTGAGTGAGGTAGTTCTCGACGAAACCATCCTGACTACACAGCATTAATATGCAGTCACTTGCTTCTAATCAGGCAGATTTCGCGTACCCTCCGCAATCCCACAGATTCAACATCAAGTTGCCCATGAACTTGATATTGCTGTGCTCGACGTCGATGGTCGCGCCCAAGCGACGGACATCTTTGGCCACATAATTGCTAAAGACAATGCTTCTCATCGACGACTTGCCCGCGCCGCTCTTGCCCATCAGCAGCACCTTGCGCTGCTTCTGGCGCTTTTGGGAATTCATCGCGTAAGGATTGTTTGATCGTCGGCGCGGAGATGGGTAGTGAGTGCTGCTCTGGGATGCTAGGGATAGACTACACGCGAAGACGGGCTGCGAGACGGCGAGCGTGGGCGGTGTGGGCGAGCTCTAAAATGAAGATGGGATCAGATGACGTATCACAACGGCTATCGTCGCGTGGGGTGAGTGACATACGGGTGATACGACAGGCAGGAAATGAAATTACGTGGCTCGCAAGCGCGGAGCTCAGGTGAACAAGCGCGTCGCACAACAATAGTTCCACAAGTGAGGCAAATGCATCGAAACGAAGCGTGGGAGCAGCTCTGGAGCTTGGGCGTGTAAATCCTTGCCTTGGCACGTCAAGTTGCTGCTTGCGGGGCAACGGCTGCAGAGCCGCAACCCCTGGACATCACGGACAGTTGTGCGAAGACGCGGGACAAATAAGTGGATATGCAGTAATGTCAGATGGGTTTACATTACGTCAGTTGATTATAGTTTTTTGCAAAGTGCTGCCTCGTGGCCGCGCGTAGTATTCCTGGACCAAGATCCTCACTGTTATACAGATCCATTCATTTTCCGTTCCCTAAATGTCTCGCATTCAAGACATATCCCATGAAGAGTAAAAACAAAGGAGATCGCAATAAAAGGCTAGCAAGCCGATGAAGACGAATGCATCGCTCAAGCCATGAAACCAAAAAAAAAAAAAAAAAGCCGCCAGGTGCCGACCTTCGAGATCGTGCATCGTAAGTATTCAAATTAGCTGTAGTCGAGCTACCGCCAATGGTAATGTAAAAGGTCCTGATGTGGACGTGCTTGGTGGTATGCCGTCGAACAGAAGAAGCGAAACAAAGCGGGAGAGGAAATCTCAGGGTATCTCAGAAAACAGTTCCATCGGACAGAATCATAATAGGAGGCTCTTTTGTGTTCGGTCGCGAGACTTCTGCGATTTCTCGACCCCCCTGCGTTGCGTTAGTTTGCGATTCACAGACTTGGCAATGGAGGAGGTCTTACCTTCCAGCTGCCAGCTTCCAGCATCTGGGCCAAAGACAGCTTATCTCGCCCGCTCAGCCCGAGCGAGCTGTTGACTTCAATAAGGAGCTCGTCCAACAAGCCGACTGTGACTGCGCGCCACTCGACAATGACATCGTCATCTGCTGTGAACATGGGCACGACTTCCATGCTGGGCTGGCCCTTGAGCTGAGCGTTCCGTTGGTATTGCGCAACTCCACGCTTCTGGTCGTCGGGCTTGAGCGTCAAGAGTCCAGTATCGATGAAAAGGCCACCGTTGCGGTACTCGGGTAATCCGGTCAGGAGCTCGGCGCCGGCAAAATGCACGTTCATGAGCTTTGTCATGGGGACCATGAGGGAGTATGTCAGCCATTGCGTGAGCTTGTGGAAGGGTACAATGTTCTCCCACGGGTGCGTGGGGTGCGATGGCATGACGGAGCACGGCCATGCGTCGCCCATGGGGATGCCGTCGATCTGGGTTCGTGTTGCTGGCCAGATGGGCGTCAGGCTCTCCATCAGTGTGTTCCAGAGGGTGGGAAGGGGGATGATGGGGACCGAGGAGGCCTGGGTGGTAGGGTGCGAGAGGAGGTAGTCTGTGGCTGTTAGCGGGCGCCCGGTTGTGGAATACGGACATGATGTACCAAGCATGTTTCCAGGGCGTGCCTCGAGGCCAAAGACTTCCTGGTTCTGCAGCGCGTCGGAGAGGGAGAGGAGCAGGTTGGTTCGTCCCTCCAGGCCGTCGATGGGATTCGACTCGTTGACCTGGAGGCCACGGGCCATGACGGCGAGGTCGAGCTTGCGCAGGCCCGCGCTGTCGACCTGGCAGGGCTCCTTGGGGTTGCTGCTGAAGGCGCCGGCCTTGAACATCTCGAGACTGGCGACGGCGAGGCCCTCGCTGCGGCGGTAGATCTTGCCAGACTCCTTGCTCTTGTACTGCCACTTGGTTCCGGCGCCGGCGTCGAGCAGGACAGACACGAGGAAGAGGTCGAGCAGGCGGCGTGTGCGCTCCGAGTTGTCGACGGTGGACGGCCACGAAGCCATCAGCTGGTCGATTCGCGGGCGGCCGCCCACCTCAAAGTGCTGCCAGCGGCCGTGGGGCGGGATCGCGGCGTAGTCGGGGGCGTAGTCGCGCTGTGGACACGGTCAGCACTGGTCGAGTGGACACGGGCGGGGTATGCACCTTGACAATCGACACGACGAAGCTGGCGACGTCGGTGAACTTGCTCATGTCGACGGTGAAGTGCTTCAGCTGGTTCTTCTTGGCCTTCTCCAGCACCAGGCGCGAGCGGTCGCGCACGGCGTAGATGCTGCGCAGGTAGGCGGCGGGGTCCAGGGCCGGGTCGGGGGCGCGAGGCAGAGGCACGTCGGGGAAGCTGGTGGGCCGCGAGCCGTTGGAGGTCGAGGGGCCAGGGGAGCGCAGCGAGCCATTGGACGAGTTGGGCTGGCTGCCGCCGGGCGAGATGGTGGGCTTGGAGCTCTTGCGGTTGAACAGACGCATGGCGGGCAGAGCAGACGGCGGCGGGCGGCGGGCGGCGAGAGGGAGGCAGGTGCAGGAGAGAGAGCAGGCTGGCGGCGCTCCAGCAGAGAGAGAGAGAGAGAGAGAGGGGGGGGGGGGGGGGGGGGGGGGGGGGGGGGGGGGGGGGGGGGGGGGGGGGGGGGGGGGGGGGGCGAGGGGGGGGGGGGGGGGGGGGGGGGGGGGGGGGGGGATGTAGGATTTGGGAGTGGGATTGGGGATTTGGGATTTGGGATTTGGCGACAGGCACCGTCTGTCGAGGCGCGCACCAGCGATCCACGGCGCCGCACCTGGCCCTGGGCAGTTCGCCGTGCGCCGGGCCGCTAAGCTGTCTGGGCGCGGGCGGCAGCCGGGGCTTGTGCTGGCCTGTGGGCGCTGGGCGCGACGTTAGCATGCTGGAGCCGAGTTGCTGTCGATTATGCAAGGAGCTGGGATCGCGGAGCCTGTGCAGGCAGTCGAGCACTGCAGACGGCCGGTGGGCGATGGCATGCTGGCGCCGCCGCCGAACGCCCGTCGTGTGCCTGTGGACTGCGGACTGTGGACACAGAGCAGCGTGTTCTCATGGGTTCCGCAGCAGCGTGCCAGACAGCTGCCGGCCGCAATTTCAGACACGGCTGCACATCCACGGCACGCGCCCGGGGGCCGGCCGCCTGCACCAGCCAGCAGCCAGCAGCCAGCAGCCAGCAGCCAGCAGACAACATGAAATACACAACCTGCCGGTATTGTTGAGCAGAACAGACACACATCCGCGCAGCGAGTCACGCCGCGCACGCCTCCAGTCCTGCTCAAGTGCGCTGCAGTGCCTGGCGGCGCGCTCGCTTCGCCCTCAGGCCTGCAGCTGACACATGCTGTGCGCGCGGCGGCACACAATCATCCCTGCCGCATCGCAATCGCAGACGTTTGCAGGGTCTATTCGGGCCCTCCAGCCTCAGCAGAGCAAGCAACGCGAACGCCCACGGCCTCTGCAGTCTGCAACGCGCATCGCCCCTCGCGCTGTGGGCCCAACATGTGGGACGCCTGCTCCCTCTCGTTTGCGTGGATGCCGCCAGCCTCGCGGAGCGCAGCACATGCTCCTTGCGGTAAGCCCCGAGATGGCCTCCAGCACTGCACGTCCACCAGGCCGCGGCCCTCGCCCGCTTGCAGCATAGCACCGTGCGGCGCAAACGCTACGCGTTCGTCGTCCATGTGTCCTGTGTCCCCGTTGCATCGCATGCAGGCATCGCGTCTCAGCATGCTCCCCATATGTAGCCTCACTCCCCAATCCCCGCCCCAACGTGCGCATCGCAACGTCGAGTCTGCTGCCCAATGCGCGCCAAACACAAACACCTCCACCGTGTGCCCACCCGGCAGGGGTCAGCCATCGACACGGGTCCATGGCTGCGGGTTTGACGGGTCGCGGGATTGCCCTTCCGGAGACCAGAGCGCCTGAAAGGCCGACTGTCCGACCAAGCAACAGCCCACCAGCTACCACAAATAACAAGGCCGCCGGCCTCCAGCGCCGCCATCTTGGGACGCCGCATCGCTCCTTTGCGCTCCCAGAGACGATAATGCTCCGACACGACCTCTCCCATGCCCACGGCGCGCAGCACCGCGCCGAGTCATTCAGACGAGGCACCACCGAGCCGCACACGCCGCTCGCTCCTTGCGCAGGGCGGGCGACCAGCACCTCCTTGCCAACATGCCTGCCTGATGCCTGCACGACGCTCTGCGAGTCGGGACAGTCCGCGAGTGCGCGCGCGCACGCGTGCCTGTGCCTCGCGGCTCACTGACCATATCTTAACTCGAGGTCTGCAGTACGGTCCTGCTGGTCCTGCTGCCCAAGCCCGCCCCTGGCCTAGACTCGTCGGTGGCCGCGCTAGACCACCACCATGACACGCACACGCCTTTCCACATGGCAAAGTCCCCTTCGGAGCCGTATGTACTCGCGCTCCCTTCCCGGACCGTATTGCAGCTGCCTTTTGCATTCCGGCTCCGCGCGCTGACGGCATTCCACCGTGCCGAACGGCGCTGTGCTCTGTACCCGCGCACGCCCCCTCGCCGCCAAAGTGTTACACTCTCTCCTTGCCTCTGCGACTGTGCACTTCGCACACCTCTTCGCACAACCCTAGCACGATCCCATCGGCGTCGCCTCGGCGCAGATATCCGCACCAATAACGCATCAGCGGGAGCCTCACGCCTGTCCCCGAGCATGCAGCAAATTGTCCGCGTCGCAACGCCCTGGAGTGCGTGGTCCCGTGCTGTGCTGTGCTGTGCTGTGTGTGGTGTGATGTGCGGTGCGGTGCGGTGCGGGCGACGTCGCGCCAGAACAAAAGGTAAGTCTGCCGCGTCGTGCAAACCTTGTCCTGGCGTGTATGTACTATGTATTGTATTGTACTGTATTCATACACATACACATACACATACATAGCACATCAATCGTCGCATCCACGGCACCAACCGGTAAATTACAAATAAACACCCCTCCCTCCCTCCCTCCCTCCCTTCCCCCCGGCCCATCCGCGACTCCCGTCCGCCTCACGGGGGAAACGTTAGTACCGTGTCCGCTGGCGGCGCGGAAGCGTGGCAGCATCCATGACTGCAGACTGCAGACCGCAGACCGCAGACCGCAGACCGCAGACCACAGACCACAGACCACAGACCACAGACCACAGACCACAGACCACAGACCACAGACCACAGACCACAGACCGCAGACCGCAGACCGAGGTTCAGAGGCCCAGAGGCCCGTGTGGCCCGGTCTGGAGAAAGACGTGGTGTGCATGCAGTGGCAGCCATGGCGCGGACGCGCAAGAGTACACACACATATATTTGTAAATGTGTGTGTGTGTGTGTGTGTGTGTGTGTGCACAAGTAGTGGCAGGCTGGTTTGACATGGCATTATAGAAAGCTAGGAGTGGAAGGCTGTACGCCCCGGTTCCACATAGGTGAATTTTTGTCCGGCGCAAGATGATGTATTGGATGATCTATGTATATCACCACGAGCGCGATGCATTGCGATGCCTATTATGCCACAATGGGACGCCTGTCCTGATGAAAACGCCTCGCTGATGTTTTGTAAGAGTGGATGAAACGACGTGAACATAAAACGCCCCTTCGCCCCTTCGCACCTTCGCTATGCTGGTTGTTGCACTGGTAACGGACGGTGCTGATCGCTAACTGGGGTACGCTGCACCCAAAGCACGACTAACGCCGAGACGCTGACTGCGCTTTCTGCTCGTCATATTATGAAAACATATGGTACAGTTGTGGAAAGATGTAAATGCATATATGGCGCCTGTGGTTCTTCGAGAGAACACGAAGGAGTACTGGCTGTCAAGGAGCACATGTTGAACCTGATCGCTCAGTTGTTGATTAGCACCCATCGCTTTTCCTTCTCTGTAGGACCGACCCTTGCCGCGACAGTGCTCAGCGTGTTGGTAATGGCTGCCTTTGGGAGCTTCGGGAATGCTTTCTTGAGGGCTTCGATCATGCCGATCTTGGTGAGGTCCTTGCCCTGGATCTCTGCTTTGAATGCGGGTAGCTGATCGTCCGGGACCGTCTTCTTGGGCGCAGCAGTTTTCGTTGCTGTAGAAGGTGTGGGATTAGAGTTGAGCGTGTTCAACAATCCATTCATCGTGCGCTGCGTCAATGGCACTCGCGGTGGAGGATTCATAAGGCCACTCGAGGAGGCCTTGTGTGCTGTGGTGGCTGCTGAAGTGTTTGTTTGCTCGGGCGGTGTCCAATAGGACATTGAGAAGGGATCAATGGACTGCGGATAAGGATCTACCGCAGTGTCAGTATGCATAAAGCGAGAGTATTGTGTGACAACCTACCCAACAAGAATTCCATCTTGAAGTCCTTGAATTCTGTGCAGATAGCACCAGAGCCGTCATTCAGCACAGACGCACCCCTGCCATCTTCCCAGCAGAGCCCAGTACTGACAGGCATGAGATCGCCTGAAAGCATTCGCCGTTTCAGCTGCGGATCGTCATCGTCGTCTAAGAAACCGTCCAAGTCATCGTCTCCCTCCTCCTCTATATCGTCCTCGCCCTCAGAGTCAAGATCTTCTCCTTCCTCTGGCTCCTCCCATTCAGCTTCAGAGTCGTACTCATAATTGGTGTCTTGACGAGTTCGAGAGACCGCATTGCGAGCGAGCCGTCGCGCGGTCGCGTCTGGGTAAGACTTTGTGTAGGTACCGTAGTACGGCGGGCGAACATCCTCACCAAAGTGTAAATACTTCATGGGTATGGCCTTTAGCATATCGAGAGGCTGTTGATTAGCACCGTCATCGCGAGTGAGGTTGATCGGTTGATCCGACGAACCGTGAACTCTCTTGACGACCTCTGCTATAGTGGCTGTCCGCGAGCCTCGTGGTCCATGTTTCGGCAGTGACACCTTCAGCGTGCTGGTCGTGAGAGGTTCAAGGCCGGCCTTGTCCTCTCTACAAAGCTTGTCCAGTCGTGCCCTTGCCGCATTAAGCTTCTCGGTATCTTTCATGAACGCATTCGTGGGCGCCAGAATGGCGTGCGATGGCAGTGAGAATGGAAGGAAACAACGCTCGTAGTCTGAATGGGCACTCTTCTGAATGGACTTCTGTGGTGAAGGAGGGTTTGCGTCAGTAACAGCTCCAGAATTGTCTGATGGTAAGGATATGGGATGGGCAGTAGAGTCTGGGATTGAATCTACCACGGAAGGTTCGGCACTGCCAGCAGTGACTTTAGGCTTCACGAAGAAGGCATTGAGCTTCATCTGCGACTTGACACAAGTTAGCAACTGTCAGGCCCCAGGGAGTGCCAAACTTACTCGCTCTTTTTTCGCTTTCCCCTCCTCCTTTTCGCGCTTCTCTGCCTCCCTCTTAGCCTTCTCTTCTGCCTTTGCTTTGTTCTCGAGCTCCTTCTGCGCAGCCCTTTGTGCCTTCTCGTCGGCCTTGAGCTTGGCTTCAGCCTCCTTCTGTGCAGCTTTGTCCGCTCGAGCTTTCACCTTGACCTCCTTCTCACGAGCTGCGTCGTCCTTCTCTTGTTGGGTCAAGACTCGTCGCTTCTTTCTAGATGGTAGCTGAACACTGCTTGGACTGGCCGCAGTTTGTGTCGACGATTGGTCTGCAGCAGAACTGCTGAGTGTGCTAGGAATAGTTGACTGCATTGGTGACGGCGTCTGGACACTGGACAAAATTGACAACGGAGTCGATGCTTGTGACGAGATAGCTTTGACCGGAGTGGAGGGTTGCGGCTCGGCATCTTCGTGTGGACGTTTCTGAGAGATAGTTGCTGGAGTCGGATCCTCCATGGCGAATTCAATATTGCGTATATGGGTGCGACCAGCAGTTGGGTTCTTGGTGATCGGCCGAGGCAGTAGGCAATCGGGCGTTGTGGTGAACGGAACGCGTCGATGAGTGGTTGCGTGGTGAGATGGACGACGCGACGAAAGCCACAACGCGTCCCGCGTAACAGACGCGATTCTTGGCAGGAGGTTGCCTGGCGAGGGGATCTGGAGCGATTGCCGCAATGTTTGGGCAAGATGTAGGCTGGTTGCCTATTCGAGACTGGCGCCTTCCTCATTCACGAACATCAAACTCTCCCCGAACTCTCCCCGCTGATTGTTTCCTCACTAACTTCATTTCCAAAGTCGATGTCAGTCTCGAATCGACACTGATAAAAGCCTGCAAAAGTTTGATTACTTTTAGTTGATCCCTCACTAACATCGGGCCACTCACATCTTCAAACGCTGCGAGTCTTCGCTTCAACATGGACCCCGTTGAAGACCTGCTGTTCGGCGCCGCAGATCTACAAGAATCAACCAATGGCCTGTGGCAAGATGGCTTTGACGATGAGCTGATACTGGACGATGCTGACAGTGAATACGAAACTGATGGCGACCTGCTCGATATCAAACATGAAGTGATCATAGATTCACGACAGTTGCCCAGCGACCCCTTACTCACACCAGCACATGACACAGTCGAGCCACCCGACTGTATGCTGATGGAAGACATTAGTGCTTGCTCAACAGATGATGTTGTTCTGGCCTTGAACGTCAGCAATGAGCTACCTCGGGACAGGTAACATTTCAAGACTGCCAAGAGTGGAGCACACAATGACTACAGAATAGGTTTTATGTTATCAGTCGCCTTGAAAAGATGCTGGAAAGCATAATTGACGGTCTGCTCGAGGGACGCGAGACACTGACTTTCACGCTCAAAAGTCGAGCAAATATGTCGAGAAGACGATCAATCGCACCTGGGACGATACCTGCCCCTAGAATTCGTCAAATCTCATTTCCAGGAAGCACTGCACAAGAAGCGTGGAACTTCAGTTGAGTGAACCCGACTATTGTCGTTCTGAAGCTGACGGGTCATAGCGGTGTTTCTTCGCATCATTGAGCTGGTGCTTGGAGGTCTTGTTGACAACACCATCATGACAAAACGGTTGGCTCTTTGCAAGCCTTGTCCCGCCAGCATACTAAGTATGTGCGACAGGGACTTGTATTACAGACATCCAGACTTGTTCGTCAAGCAAGCAGTCGTTGATCGATATGTGGACGATCTTGCATGCACGCTGGGCGTCTCGAGATCTCAGCTCAATGTCGTACGTTGTCACATCACCGAGAAAGTTTGATCAGACTGATGACCAAGACTGCTGCTGCCAAGGGGCTTGTGGCTGGATGCTTCGTGGTACGCCGCGCAGACGGCACAGAGGTCGACGGTACGGATGACAAAGAGGTATTCAGCCCGATCAGACCTTCGTCATTCCCGTTGATGACTGACAGGGCATGCTCATTCCGAAAATCGGAGACTCTGATGAAGTCGACCTTGCGCGAGTGCGTTGGATCCTTGTCATCGAGAAAGAAGTAAGAGCGGACGCAGCTTCGCCAGCCAATGCTTATAATTTGTAGGCAACTTTTCGATCCCTCATCTGTACGCCACAGTGGTCTGAGTTAAGCAAAAGAGGTTTGATTCTGACTGTGATACATGAAATCCTCTGGTTGTACCTGTATTGACATCTATCCCAGGCGAAAGGGTACCCCGATCTAGCTACGCGAATTTTCCTCCGTCAGTTGAACGATTGTGCACCGCATGTGCCAATGTATGTTTTTGTCGACCTAGATCCTGACGGCATTGCTATCATGTCGACGTACAAATACGGCTCGTTCCGCCTCGCCCATGAAGGCATCGCCGCCAAAGATACACAAGCACTAAGCCTACCCAGCATACACTGGCTTGGTGTTAAAAGACAACACATCAGCCTAGCTCCGAAGGAGCAGTATGGCACGAACACATGCGCCGTACCGGAGCTTCAAGGGCTGATGAGATTAACAGCACGCGACCGGACCAAAGCAGTTCAAATGCTGGAGTGGGATATGTGTTCTGAAGCTGGGTCCGAGCAAGAATGGCGGCACGAATTACAATCGATGCTCATGTTGAACGTGAAAGCTGAAATGCAGATACTTGATGAGCTACCAGGTGGCTTGGTTTCATTTCTGTGTTTGGAGCTTGACCAACGGGAACAGGCCCAGGTTGGCGCGGCGGAGGGGATTGCCTGCTCAGACGATGGTCTGCTTTTCTAGCTAGGAAGCGAGGAGCCAGGCGATGCATGTCTTACCAACGATCGAATGAAACACATCAACGTCGAGAAGGCGCCACAAGCGTACATGATAATTTGTGGTTCAGTGTGCTGCTTGCATCCAATGACTGCAAGCGGGTGTTGTGGCAGTCTCGCCAAGCCAGGAGCCCGCTTCGCCAGCGCACTCGAACACTCCACATCCACGCTCTGCCTCTGCTGCGCAGCGGCTATGCATTGACCTGCAGCAGCTCCAGCAAATCGTACCTACAATGTCCGAAACTTCGGCGAATGCAAAACTAGCTGGCAGCCCCAGTGAGGCGCATTTGCACCCGCACCCGACTGCCCCTCTGCCGACCCATACCGCTGGAGTAGCGGACTCGAATGCACTTCCACCAGCATTGACGCCAGCCACCACCACGAGGCACTCGGTAGCCTTGGGCGTGCTCTCCACGCTCTGGGGACACAATTCTGCATCTTTGAACATCGCGATACCGTCCGACGCAACGCAAATTGACACCCATGAGCGACATTACGACCTGGCCACGAGTACAGGCTCGGTACCCAGTACGACCACAACACTGACGAACACATTGCCTCCGTTACAATCCGCTGCGATTCGTGCGTTGAATGCCCCCGCATTTCACACCCAAAGCAAACCCGCAAAGTCTACGTCCAGCAAGACAACCGTCACAAGTCAGCCAGTGGTAGTGCGGACATATTCAGGGTCACGTCACACGTCTAGGCCAGGCTCTGGCTTTAACACTCCACGTTCATTCGCAATGAACGGTTATACCAACGCCTCTGCGCTATCAGCTGGGCTGGCACGCCAGGATGAACAGCTGCCTGCCATCGAGGACTTCTCGTTTTCAGCGATCCTCCGTGCAGTGGACCCAGAGATTAGAGATGCTATCGACGCCATTGCTGAGATCTGTGCTCGAAGTCGATTGAGCCTGGCCGACGAGTATGACGCCCATCTCCCCCCACAAGGTGAGATTACAGGCGCAGGACCTGGCTGGGCTGCCAGCACAGGGGCCCTGGTGGGACGGGGACGCTTGTCTCGGGTGAATCTAGGGTGGACGGCTGCAGACAACACGCTGATGGCTGTACCCGAAGCGAGTAGTTCAAGCGAACGATTGGCCCAAGAGGGTAAAGGTACGACGGCAGAAGGCAAGAGGAAGAGAAGCCAATCTGCGTATGGCAGCTTGAAGAGTGTCATCAGTGGTGGGAGCAGCGGAAAGAGGAAGTCGCTCGAGAACAATACACTCGGGATGCCTGAATCTAGCAGTTCGAGGCAAGACGAGCTGCGGCAACCATCAGGACCAGCATGGACCATCAAAACCGCGTCGCAGACACAGGACCACTCAGCTATCATCCTTGATACCACACCACAAGCTTCCAAGCAGCTCGCATTCGACTCTTCTATCCTTCAGGATCTACCGGAGACGGACAGCACATGGGGCTTACGAGCACGAACGGCTGCTGCCCACCAAAGAGCCGCGCATCGCCGTAACTGGTCTTCGACGACCACACCGATCGGCCAGTCTCACCTCAGAGCACGATCGAACACAATTTCTTCTTTGACATCATGGTTGCCATGGCCGCGTTCAACTAGCATAGACCATAACTCGCAACAGGAGCTGACAAAGGCGGAAAGCCGATTGCGTGAGATGCTCCAGACGCATGACATTGGCAAAGGCAAAGCGACGGCGGAAGCCATGTAGAGCTTTGCCTCAAGTAGCTGTAGCTGTACTTGTTCGAACTACATATCGCGTGACGATATACTGGGGCACAAAGGTACAGGATTAGCCCAGTCTGTACATGGCAAGTACAGCACGCCCTCACCACGACCGACGAATCTGTACTGTATCACGATCTTATGATATGAATAACGAGGTATGATTAATGAAAATGAAACGTTTTAAACTCTTCACAACTTCTTCCCGAGACTGACCATGCATACTGCCACTAGCCAAAAGGGGTAACTAGCATGCGCCCGCAACGAGCAGTGTGCAGGTGGGGTAGCTTCCCAACCCGACCTCGGAAGCTTGGTTGACGTTACCATTGCCCGTTGTTCCAAAACGAGGATTCGTGTATCATAAATATTCTTATTCTCCTACCCGCTAACGATGGAGCACAAGCCCAAGCCTACGTTGGACGGTGTCTGCGAGGATGTGCTGCTAATGGTGAGCGACTTCCTGCGTGTGCTATGTCCAGAAGGAGAAACCCCAATCAAGGTCCTTTCGTGCGTCAGTCGCCGGCTCCGAGAAGTGTTCCGCCCGATTCTTCTCAAATCCTTGTACATCAACCGACCTTTGAGCCAGCTCAACAGTACGCCAGTCGTCTATCGATATGCGCAGAACCTAAAGATTGATATGTTTGGCTCCATGTGGTGGTGGTGCTCAGGAAGATATGTATCTAGCAAAGACGCATTGGAGCTTTTTGCGTGCATGCAAAGTATGACGCATCTGAAGAGATTGGAGGTCAGCATGATGAAGAGGAACCTGGATGTCTTCACAAGTGCCTTCGAAGAGGTTGGAGACGCCCAAACATTCATTCTGCCAGGCATTGAGAGTTTGGTAACTACATCCTCTGCTGCATTCATGGCATCCCACTGTCCGAACCTGAGGCACCTCATCGTCGAAGACGCACCCTCATGCATGATCGAGACCTACGTCGATGCATCTGCCCGGTTGAGGCCACTCAACCCTCAGCTCGCTCGATGCCAGTGGATGTTCGCCCAACTCACATACTTCGATATGTCAGCAAACTGGTCTGCCGAGGAGATCGCAACACTTGTACCGTTGTTTCCACGCCTACAGTACCTGCATATGCGCAGCGATGCTTTCTGTTACCGCGCTTCCATCGCCGCCATAATGCAACTCTTGGGCAATAATCTGAAGGATCTCGAGATCCTCAAACTCAACAAAGTCGGTAACCTCGATATGGGCTTCCGAGCGGTCTGGAAGCGCAGCATAACAGCATGTGCCACCGAGGCCCAGCGTAGAGTATTGTGGTTGAAGAATGAGGCTCAAAGGGTCGAGGCTGAGAATACCGTGGCGCGCTTGGCGTTCACGAAGATTAATCGGCTACAGGAGTGCTGGCTTGGTGACGAACGTATTGCACGGCGTCCAACAAGCTGTATTATATCTACACCGTTGAGCTGGGTTTGGGAGCGGAGAAGAGAGGATGTCGACGTTTGCAGACAGCAGTCTGAGTGGAGCGTTTTCCGAGCAGAGAAAGAAGCAGTGGTGGTGTGCAGCGAGGTTTGTATGTGAAGCCTGCTGTCTGAAGTATATCAGCTCTCATGTACTGGCCCCTCCGTAAAAGGTTCTAAGAGATAACCTGTTTGCGTCTTTGACAGTATGTATGAGCGCCCTCTTTTGCTCAAGTCTGGTATGTCTGCAGCACACCACCATTTACAACTATGGCGAAACTCGATGCAACAGCTAATGTTTTTCAAGCATACCGTTACAAAAGTCTCAGCGACGTGAACTACGAGTCCATGCAATTCGAATACGACCAGCTCGAGTAATGTAACAGCGCCACAGACGTGATACGGCCCCAAGCACCATGTGTCCGCCACTGGGAGCGCTCACTTTGGTCAAACGAGAGTTCACAAGCCAGGTTCGAGAACGTCTTACAAGAGCAAAATTCCGAGTTTCCTTCCTGGATATTCTGCAGCCAAGTTCAACGACACAAGACCCGCTAGCGTAGTGTCTTCAAGACGCGAAGCGACTCGATGTTTACTCAACGGATCCGGATTGTCGTGATTATACTTGTGAGCAAACAGCCTCAGACAAGGCGCTCGTTTGCGTTCTACGTGTCTAAAGCTATCGGCGACACGTGTTCCAGAAGCAGAACCTACCATGGGCATAGCTATGAGTTTCTACGTTCGTGGGGGTCGCACCGAGTTTTCGGTTCAACGGTAGCTCCCTACATTCTTCAGAGCCTCACCTACGTCATCAAGCTCTTGACCCGAGTGACCCCGTACTTCCACTGTGTACTACCATGATGGACTGAAGAGGCAAACAGCATGGTATCGGATAGCAGAAGCAAAGGGAAATCCCAAACAGGAGGTACAACGACAAGTGTCGTTTACTACTAGGCCCAGTTTCAATCTCGATGTTAGTAATGACATACCCCCTCCACACCATCAGCAAGAACCCCCATGACGACCAGCCAATGCACGCGTATCCAGGAATACTCCGACCCGTCATGCACTTGCCTACTCCCGTATCACCTCACCTCAGCGCAAACGTCACTGACAAGCGAAGCAGTAGCCAAGGCTGTACCGCGCTCTAGGTCGTCGCAACGCAGAAACAGTGGGGCCAACGACGTAGCCGCGCTCAGGCGCCTCCTGAACCGTCACAGTTTTGTGCAACCCTTGGACCACATCTGACGTCGGATTCCCAGCAACGGGAGCTTTGATGTCAGGTACGGGAGGGCGGGAGGCGCGTTGCAAACATCAATGGACGGAATTGGGAGCCGAGTATGGAAACGCGATGCGACGCTGGGTTGCGATGTTGGATTGTCGGTGGATGGCACACAACAGACCCTGGTGAGATGCGAGCTACTGCAGACGCGAGGCTGCTGAATGCGAGGCGAGACGGGCGGCCGGCAGGCAAGGTGACGAGAGGCTCCACTCGTATGCACGTCAGAAGCGGAAGTACTCAAGCGGTGTTCTGTAGAAGCAAGGAGGTTCTTCGACGTGACATACTGCTCGGAAGGCTGGCTGCGAACTGTACATTTTCAGTTGATCCGTCGAATCGGGCTTCGACAACGACAGGTATCTTTCGCCGCAGATGGTCTTAACGTCACTAAGTCTACGCTGTGGCAAACATCATCAATG
The DNA here is from genome assembly GCA_022560025.1 of Stagonosporopsis chrysanthemi. Classification (NCBI taxonomy): domain Eukaryota; kingdom Fungi; phylum Ascomycota; class Dothideomycetes; order Pleosporales; family Didymellaceae; genus Stagonosporopsis; species Stagonosporopsis chrysanthemi. The sequence continues at coordinate 57,507 of JAFISE010000107.1, read as the reverse complement.
GTAGGGCAAACGCCATTAACGTGCGAGCGATTCCCACCTGACCTGGTGAGACTCGTCATTGCTGTCGATGTGCTGTGCCGTTCTGCGATGTGAGAGCCATCATGATGCTCTCGGCCCAGGCGCCGGATATCCAGTACTTTGACGTCGGTTCTCCAGAGAAAAGCGGGGACTTGTGACGCTCCAGTGGATAAGAAGGATGTTGGGGTGGGTGCAAGTGGCTACTCGGGATGTGGAGATCTACAGATTGACATGTTCTGTATGCGCGGGACAAAGTGTACAAGGGCCGAGGCTTTTGTGGAGGAAGGATTCAAGGTCTATTGATCTAGAAGGTCGAGACGAAACGTGGGCCTTACGAGTATCGAGGATCTGGGGCGCATCTGCGTGTTGCAAGAATACGAGGATATTCGACTGCAAGGTGGAGATCAACAGCATGTGCGTCACAAGAGGCGAGTGCGCTGGTGGAAACAACCGCAGCTAAGAGGAGCGCTTGCTCGCCGCTCTTGTTTCACCAAGACTGGAGAGTCGCATGCGCATCTCGGTTGAGATGCAGAATTTGAAAAATCTGTAATCATAGGAGATTCCAACATGGGGCGAATACAACCAGACCTCAGCACAGTGGCCTATACATTCTGCTATTGCTCAGTGGCTGGCCATCAAATCGTCGTGTGTCGCACCTGGGATTACATGACATCGTCCATCGTATCACGACCAAGTCGTAGTACCTGCGTCTTGTGGACGCTCAACCAGAAAGGCGTCCTCGACGTGAGGCTGAACACGACGGGATGCTGCCGCACAGCGTCACTATTGACGTTGTTCGGGCAAAACATGTCTCCCGAAACGAAAATGGTGGACCCTCTTGAGCGCAACGGCTGCTGCCCTGCATGAGACGAACGGTCAATCTAGCCCACTCGAGATAAGCGGAGAGTTGATCATGTCTACATACGGCAGTTATGACGTCGTAGTGGCGCTCCCTCACAAGCCCACAAGGCACACGACCAGGGGCATGTTGGAAAGTCCCGTCTCTGGTGAGATTCCGCATTTCTGGGTCTTTGCCTCTGTGTGGCCCTTCGTCGAGTCGAATTGCTGAGAGGAGGTCTGACGTCGCGTGCGTGTTTGTGATTGTCGCAGTCGCAGGAACAGTGGCGCGGCACACCAGAAAACTCGGTGGCAGCAAGTGCGTCATGGGCAACGCTCTGCAAACAACAGTCACTGCTAAACACCGCAATGACTTCACGATACACCAGCTGGCGGTTACCGTAGTATCTCTTGAGTCCCCACCCAGGACTTTCAATCTCGGTCTCAGACAAGGGTGTTACAGGATGGCTGCCAACCAGAACTTCCCCAAGGATGTGTTCTTCGCTGGAAAGCTAGGTATCAGCAGGCCAATGACGCCAATGAGCGCATGCGGTCTGTGCTAGGCCAACTGCCAATGGCCAGCCACCAGGATGCGAAAGCCTGAGGTCTAGTGCATTCTGCATTCAAGACCCTGAATGCACGCACGGTCAGGGGCCGTCATTGGTGACGTGGAGAATGGCGTCAAGATTCACACCTATAAGTGCGATCCCAACGTGCTTAATCGCGTCGAAATTGAGCCTCGGGATCATAATAAGGTGATTGGATCTTTGGCGACCCCAAAAGCGTTTATGTTCGCACGAAAAAAGTAGGACCCTGTAGATCTTTCACGGCAAGCCTTGACCCAGGGTGGGCCAGTCTGTGCTGATATTGATGTTGATCACTTACTCAGTGCGGTGATGACCGGCTGCGGTGGAGGGAAGCCTGGTTGTTGTGCCGCTGCTACGTGCTAAAGTGGCCGTGGTGAGAAGGATTTCTATATAACTACGGCCCTCTTGCTCCCATCGAGATCACAACCAAGCCATATCAACTCTTCGATCGAGCCTCAAAGCTAAAATCAACTTCACCTCTTCACGCTTCAACTCAAGACAAACTCTCCACAACAACACACACAATGTCTTCCGCCGCTGCATCCGTCTATGTCGCCGAGAACTACTCCGAGCCGATGAGTGCTCAGCACAACTTCATCAACAACTTTGACCTGGACCACCCCGAGCAGGCTATGTCTGCGTACCAGAGGTTTGTTCTTCGCTGAGGCTATAATACCCGACGAATTTCTAACAATCGTCAGGATCATGCACGAACACACCAAGCGTCAATTGAGCACTGCCACCGACTCTGCTCGCCGTCGAACAGGCATGGCTCAGCCGGGAGACTCTGAGCGGGCCGAGTCTGTTACCTCTTCCGATTCGTGAAGCGATCACGACTTTCAGTTTGCTTGCCTTTGCGAATTTAGCGAGAGGCTGATCAGGCATCGACCTCAACATTCACCCTTCTATACATTTCCATCGACTTGATGGGTTGGCATTTCCATGGCGTTTAGGTTATGATGATATTAGATGATGCCATAGTGTTTAGTCAAATGTTTGGCGGATGCCAACGGATTGAAGTATCATCGTGCTATCAGGTGTCCTTTTCCAACCAATAACATCCACACATTGTACCCACAACTCATATCCTCTCTGGTGACCGTGTCTCCACTATATCTCTCAGATTCAATCTACCACATGTCCGTTATTTGTTCTTGGTTCTCTATCCGCGTCGGCCCTTCTTCAACAGGCACATTCAAGTATCTGGATCAGCAATGCTCCCCGCCCACAACATACTCCCAATACTGCAGATCTAGGTAGATCAACAACACACCCCACTCACAAGATCCGCTCACAAGATCCGCTCACAAGATCCTCGTGCACCTCGACATGCGTTTTCGACCACGCATTTCCATCCTTCCGGCCTCATCCCGGCGCAGGGTCCTCGCCTGCCATCTGCGCTAAGCTAGTGCATATCTACCACGGAGGAGCAAGAGCGGGCGGGAAATACGAGGTGCCCCACGGAGGTTCCTGGAGGTTTCTGAATGGCCAGTACCTACACTTGACAGGCCTTATTGGTCCATTTGGGATCGACACTGACTTTCGTATTTCCAGCCTGCTCATGCTCTTCCGTTGTACAAACCTCGAGACTTCCTAGGTCACACGAGGCACGCTTGAGACGCTAGAACGCACCCAGCCAATGCTTTGTTGCACAGTACGCGGCCATTCTACGTTGGGCACCGCTCGTTTCCGCTTCGAATACCGGAGTGCGCGGCTCGCGGGCCCTGTTGTAGAGCTCCGAAGTAGGCCCTGCCGAGGTTTGGGGTCGAGTCAATGACGGGAGATGCCCTTGATTCTGTGACTCGAGGCCGTTGTTTCAAGGTCCTTGGGTTGGAGTCGGGCCTTTGGACCCTGGGGATGTGTGACGATGAATGAGGCGTGCGGGGCGGCAGCTCCACCTGTGCCTGTATTGTATCTTGATCTTGAGGCTGTTATTACCCTGGAAGTGTTCGAGGTGAGGCCTGTTCATGGTGCATGGTGTCCGATGCATGGATCCCTTACTTGTCTGGGGATATCCACTTCCAGACGTATGGCCAGTACACTTCACAGCCACGTCCAAGTTTGTTGCTCTAAAAAGGGTCCTGCGTTTGCCTCGACTTGCTAAAGTAGAGGAATGGGCTCCGCAGCAAGGTCAGTCAGGCACTGAGCTCTAAACTTCTTTACAAGAAACAGCTCAATGTCAAAGTCAAAGGCAACAATGAAGGTATCGATTTGTACTCGGTACTTTGCGCCAACAATGTTGTCCAAACAAGTTTCTTCGAATTAAGACTAACCTTCAAACCATTTCTCGCGCTTCAATAATCCACTCTAGGGGTATATGCCTCCACCGTTCCAGTTCTTTTGGACTACGCTTGCTACCATTCAAATTACTCCTCAATACCCGGCCTGGTCATCATTACATCTTCCTCTAACTCAGCACCTTCACATCTCAGGCCCTCATAGCGGACAATGTGCGGCCTAACCTCTGTTCCGCCCGATCTCGTCCTCACTCTTTTCTAAACCGTGGTGGTTCCGTAGCCTTGCTGTGCAGGCGGCACGCCCGCAGCGACCGGCGCAGGCTGCGCGACAACGTTCTTCTGCCCACCTTGCTGCACCTTCGTGCTGTACACGCCCGGCGCTGGAGTGCCGTCGTAGGTGCCGGCTCGGATCTCGTCGCGACGCTTGTAATATACGTATTCGACGTAGAAAGCGTGGATGTGGCCCGGGAGGTAGCTAGTGAGATGTAAGTATGGGTTCTTGCAGACTAATTACTATACACGTACCCAAGGATTGTAAGCAGGATGTTGATGAGGAGATCGGCACCGCACCCTGCGACGAGGAAGACGCCCACAGGTGGAACTAAGATTTGTCAGTGCATGTAGGTAAGTTTGTAAGGCGACGCGCTCACGGAAGATCGTAATGATGATCAAGAGAATGGTTTTGATCATTTTGACGAGTTGCGACCTGTCGAAGTGGTGATAGTGTGGACGTCGATAGGTGGTTGTTTTGGATGATTTGGTTGTCACGCGCCGAGCGAAGAATGCAAGATGAGTTATGTGGGCTCTCAGCAATTAAGAGTGATCTTAAACAAAGTTTAGGACTGCGCAAATGACAAGACCCTGTGCTTATAACTATTCTTTGTAAGTCACGCCAGTGTTTGCTTGCGCACAAAGTGAGACGTCACTTCCCAGATCGGCAGTCTGATTGGGCGAGAAGGGACATGCGCCACGGCTGCCGGCACTGCCTACCCAATCAGTGGCCATGCGCCACGTATTGAGGCAATCACGTCCGTGTCATCGCCGGGAAGAAGACGAGGATTGGGACCAGTCGGCGGCAAGCAGAAGGAAAAAAGTCGAACAACTGGGATTGAGAGCTTTTCTCTCATGCTAGAATCACATCGTTCATGGCTTTATCTCCCATCGCACACCTTCGAACTCCTTGCGCACGCTAATCTTGATGTCGAGGGGCGCCAGGGGCTTTTGAGCTCCGATGGGAATTCTCTTGACATCGGCCGGCGGAGTCCATGCTGTGCCGTTGACAGGTTCCATGTCGAAATTCATGATCAATACCGCGGCAAGGCCTAGCACCTCCATGTGCGCGAAATGACGCCCAGGACACAAACTCACACCTCCGCCGAAGCTTCGAAAGGCTGCCGGATGAACAAAGTGCACTTTGCCCTCAGGCACACTACCGTCTACATTCGTCTTGGAGCCGCTGATGCTGTACAAAAAACGGTCGGGATTGAAAGTGTCGGCATCTGGACCCCAGATATCCCGGTTGTGATGGATAGCGCTCCCAGCCAACTGCACAACTGCACCCTTCCGCAGCAGCCAGGTATCTGCTATGATGGTATCTTCGTTCACGAGTCGGGCACTGGCGGAAGGAACGTAAAGACGCATCGTCTCGCGATAAGCCGAGTTTAGTCGAGGACATGCCTGACGCAAGCTGTCTGCAGAGAGTATACCATGGCCCACGAGAGCATTTGTTCGTATCTCCTCACGGATCTTGAACAGTAATTCCGGACGACTGAAGATCTGATCCACAATCCAGAATGTGGTAACGGCAGCGTTGACATTGAAGCCAAACACAAGAACCACTTCAAGTCTTGCCAGCTCACAGACATCGGTGATACCCTCCCTGAGGTGAAGCTGATAGCGATCTTGGACAACCTTGTAAGCGCTGTCGTAACCTTCCTTATCGACATATTTCTCGAACCCTCTCACGCAAGCCTCTAGACCACGAGCAGCTTGACGTGCGAAGATGCTGGGGAAGATGCCTGCCATGTAAGCTACATTGCCACTCTCCCAATTCCAGAATTCCTCCACAAGTTCGGGTTGTTTTTCAAATGGGTTGTTAGGTCTGAAGAATGTTATCATGGAGGCAGCAGTGACAGCGCGACGAACGAAACGGAAAAGGTTGATCTCTGAGCCATCGTTGACGTTTGCAATGGCTCCACTAAAGTGGTTAAGTTGAGTTTGAGATGCACCATGTATGTTTTGTGGCAGTAATGGGGTGTTGATGATGTGGTGAGCTTTCTTGATAATGTTAGTACTATCCATATTCTCGCCTTGAGTTCCTCGGAGAATGCTGGCTGTATGTTCGTTGAGACCAATCAAACGCGGTGTGATCTCTGCGACGATTGGATCGAAACTCATAGCGGAAGACGATTTCTGCACAGCTGCACATAGGGCTGGGTCAGTCACAATGTATGTGCGTCCAGTCAGCATGGGCATCGTGAAGATCGGATGCTTGTGAACTCGACTTCCAGAGTCAGCATTTGCATGAAGGTAAGCATCAATTCTCTGTAACGCACGAGATGTCCCGGAGAAAGGCTGACCCTCCTGTTGCCATTCCAATTATATGCCCAACCAGAGGTATCCTTGGGTAGACAACGGGTGGTTCGCGTGGATCGACCTTGAACCGAAGGGCATTGACTAACAGCACAAGAAGTGCCGCCGCCAGCCCACACACTCCCATAGTTGTTGGAGAATTAAAGTCTAGCATGTCGTGCAAATGATGAGTTTGGATTCAAGGCTGATACAGGGACTCTTATTGTCCTCCGAAGGTGAAATCAGAGGTATATGTGGGAGCGTGTGAGGTGGGAGTCGCAAGCGCTGAGCCACTGGTGTCTCCAGGAAGGTTCAGCCAGCAGCATGCAGCTGGATTGAACTGATTTTGCCGGCGACATAACGAGCCTGGCGCCAATGGGGCGCCTGGGAACGTCATCCACCGGCGTGCTTGTTTTGAAGATGCGATCGCAACGTCGCGTCAAACCACGGAACAACAATCGTCAAAGGTTTAGCCCAGCGTTAGGTGAATCACAAGGTGTAACGGCGCGTGTACAAGAGTAAGTTGGTTTTGGCAAGCGCGTCACCCCAAACCAACCGCGCACGCGACGCCAGGCGTCGGCGGATTGGCCGGAAGAGCGCGGTTCCTGAACATCACCAGGCTCCACTCTGACATATTCGACGTTTTGACGTGCTTGTTGAGGCTGTCAACCAAAGCTACCAACCTCTCCTGCATTTCTGTACCTTTAGCTTGTACCATATCGTTTTGAAATAGTACTCCTTCCACTGCCAGAATGTTTTATCTCACTCTAGCGTTACCAGCCTTAGTGACGGCGTACGTGGCTTACGCCCCAGCGGAAGGTTCGGGCGCGTTTGTAAACGGTGCTTTGCAGAACATCTTGAAGAACACCGACAAGACAGACAAATACAGATATCCGACTGACTTTACACGTGGTATCGAGCCTGTAAGTCCATGATCCAATTTCCTGCTCGCAGCTACTTACGCCACAGCAGAAACCGTTCCATAGCCACAACGATTATTGGCGCGACGTGCCCTTCTACAGTGGTCTTGCGGCTGGCTCTATATCTACAGAAGCAGATGTCTGGTTAATCGATGGTACACTATATGTAGGTTCATGCAACATCTTTAAATCTCCGCATTGTCTCTCTAGGCGCTACATGCAACGTGATGCACGCTATGTCCTAAGCCCAAGATCTGAGTCTGGAGCCCTCTCATGATATCGGCGTCCAAAATAGAGCAATGTCGACGCTGCGTTCTCCAGCAAGAACCGAATTAGCCTTGTTTGGACCACACCATACTGACACGCTCCAGGTCGGTCATGAGCCTAGTGCGTTGACCAAGGCACGCACTTTCGAATCCCTTTACGTCAAGCCCATTCTTGATACTCTCCATCGCATGAACCCAGAGTCTCCTTTTCTTCCAGATGGGTCATCCAATGGAGTTTTCGACACAGCGTCGTTCCAGACGCTGTACCTGTTCGTTGACTTCAAGACGGCAGCGGACGAACTCTGGCCTGCTGTCCTGCAAGCACTAGAGCCGCTCCGCAATGGCTCTTGGCTCTCGACCTACGACGGTAAGTCCTTCACCGAACGGCCCGTGACTGTCATTGGCACAGGCAACACAGAGCTCTCAGACGTCCGCAACTACCTTCCCCGGGATGTGTTCATCGACGCGCCTCTTGCTCAGCTTGGCGAGCCGAAATACAAGGACCTCACATCGAACGAAGCTATCATCGCAAGCACAAACTTCGCTGCGCAGTTTGGGGAGTTGAGAAAACCTGAGCTCAACGCAACGCAGCTGGAGAAACTGAGGGGGCAAATTGATGTTGCGCATCAGAAGGGGATCAAGGCCAGGTACTGGAACCAGCCTAACTGGCCAGTCAGGACACGAAATGCAGTCTGGCGGACGTTGTGGGAGGAAGGGATCGATCTTCTGAACGTAGATGATCTGAAGGCCGCTGCGGAGTTCTGGGAGGGGGTTTAATGGAAACAGACGCTTGACAGCTGGGCTAAATCATTTCGAATAGGTACCCGAGTACATACCATACTGGGCAAAATGTTTCTGCGAATAAATTCAGGAGCTTCGTTTACTACTGTGATGCAGAACGAGACGAGCTCGAGAACTGACAGGGATGTGGGTCCAGATGCACCCCTGTCAAGGGTTCGGTGCCGCGCGACCAGCATCATGACCGAGAAGGCGGTTCCTGCGAACATCGCAGGCACAACGCAGCTACGCACGACTACGCACTTCTTCTCATCTCCAGTCCGACGAGTTCCAGATATCACCCAAAGCATAACGGACCAAAGCAATGACATAATCGTACACATCGCACCTACCTGATGTCGGCCGCGAGCAGACACCCCCGAGTCGCGCGCATCAATGTCATCCTCACCAAGATCCCCGCGGAAATCGACAGAGAGCTTCGAGTTCCTGTCGCCGAACCTCCAGCAGAGCCAATACCCGTTCCCACATCATGACTGGACGAACCGCCCCAATTCGACTGGTGGGCGCTATCAGCCACGTCGCGGATCCACCGCCAGTTCCATACACTCGGTCGGCGGCGCACTCGACTCGGGCTTCAAATCGAGTATGGGTGCTGTGAGGGAGCAGAGCAATAATGGTGGGCTAGCTTGGGGCAGGCGAACATGGAGAGAAGGCATGCTAACGCTGTGACAGCTATCTCGACGCTGCTCACGCCTCCCATCATGCGGACGGGCATGCTCCCTTACACCTCAGCGCAAGCCCCCTCGGGTCACCGCCCGCCGTCCACTCGGGACATACCGCCCGTAACGCTGACAAACATACCCCACGTCGAGCCGTCTTCGTTCAACTCATACCTGTTGCAAATAGGCAACCTCTACGATGCGTTTCAGCGCGCCAAAGCAGAAGCAGAGGTGGAACAGCCGAGGAAGGACTCGTTGAAGAAGGATGATCGGTCAGAAAGCATAGAGCGTGCCTCGACGACGAGTTCACCGGCAGGCACGCCCAGCGGGACACCGAAGCCCAAGCGGCGCACAAGCGGGACCAAACGCGGTATACCTGCGGTCACACCTCTCTCAACAATACCCAACGTCTATTTTGAGGAAAACTTCCATCTCGAAAACCCCCGAACCTTCGATGTCGTAAGCGAGCGATCAGAGGTTGTACGGCCTGCAAGGACTACCAGCAACGACGATGTCAACGGTGTCAACGGAATTTCAGAGGCGCCACAACCGTCAGGGAGAAAAGCTCTAGCTACGAATGCTATTCTGCAAGAGAAACTGTCTTGGTACATGGACACCGTAGAAGTCCATCTCATATCAGCAATCTCTACAGCTTCAACGTCGTTTTTTGCCGCACTAGGTTCGCTTCGTGAACTGCAGACAGAGGCTGCAGAATCAGTTACGAAAATTAAAGAGCTCAGAGAAGATCTGAAGAGATTGGATGAGCAGATGGCTATAGGAGGTTTGGAGGTTATAAATATGAAAAGGCGACGGGAAAACCTGAGGAGGTTGACTGACGCGGTGGATCAGCTTCAGGCAGTCATCTACGGTGTCTCACATTGTGATGAGTCAGTCGAGAAGGGCAAGCTGGAAACAGCCGCGGCTCGTCTCGAGATTATTGAAAGACTAATTACAGGAGTGCTCGACACCTCGGATTCGACCGTTACCTCGTGGCTGAACACAAGACTGCCTCCAGTCATCATAGATCTACGAGGCCTCCGGGCGCTTGATGGTGTCTTCGAAGGCATGGATGAGATGAAGTTCCGCATAGGGAAAGGATTTGAAGCCCGATTCCTTGACACATTACTTGCTGATCTTCGCGATCACGTCAAGACTGTGCCGAGTCACGATACATTGGAGCGATGGGTTGCCGCATTGCAAAAAGCGCGAGGGTCTTCAGGATCGGCGAAGCCAAAGTCAATGCCTGCATACATGAACACGAGCACAGAGTTCCGAGCTAGGCTGCGAGCTAATTTGAACGGACTGAACGACGCGCAGTTCACAAATCAGGCTGCAGCAGCATTCAGAGAGGCTATCGTTAAAGAAATGAAGATCATCATACGCAAATACCTGCCGAGCTCGACAGATGACGATGCCGAGTCTATGACTTCGGTATCCACAAGAGGAGGGCGAGGGCATACCCAACAAGATAAGAACTCAATCTTGGCTCGTAATTTGCGAGCTATGGATGCGGCCGACGCCGAAGAATTCTTCACGAACATATTCACAGACATTGGCGAGGCGCTGCGGCGGCTCAACACTCAGGTCAAAGTCCTGCTCGATGTAACGAGCGGCGTTTCCACGCCACCAATATCCGCCGGAGGATTTCGATCACCGCCGAGAAGTCCGTACATGGAGAACATTGATAGCTATATGGGGGCAGGTACTCCCGGGCTAGGTACTCTCGGGCTAGGCTCCAACGACCTACAAATGGAGCTTATGCAAGCTCTGGATCTGTCTAGTCTGCTTGGTCAAGCTGTCGACGCTGCTCAGACACAGATCACAAAGCTTTTGAGGGTGCGGTCAGCAGCAACCGCAGAATTACCTCTCGATAGATTTCTGCGCTACTTCAAACTCTGCAGGTTGTTCGCTGATGAGTGTGAAGCAATCTCGGGCCGCTCAGGATCAGCGCTTAAGGGTGCAGTGAACGATCACATCAACGCATTCGTGCAAAAGTTTTCCGACTCTGAAAAGCAAGAGCTTGCAAAAGCCATGGACTCCGATCGCTGGGAGCCCAAAGACTTTGATGCCGCTGATACTGAAGTCCTGGCCAGGATACTCAAGAGTATGGAGAGTGATCCACCCAGCTGGGCAGAGACTGGCAATATACTTGCGCCCGTCGCTGAACCGATCAATGCCACGAATGGTACGAACGGTAAAGCGGATGCTACCGCGAAGGAGAAGAGTAAGAACACAGTCCCTGCCATTGTTGACGAGGAGAAGTACACTGTGTCAAACTCGTCCACATTCGTTCTGCGCGGCATAGAACGCCATCTCATCCTCTTGTCTCACATTCCAAGTATGACAACAGAGATCTCCTCCAGTCTGTGCGAGTACATCAAGCTCTTCAACAGCCGGCTGTGTCAACTGATCCTCGGCGCGGGTGCAATGGCCACCGCAGGCCTGAAAAATATCAACACTAAGCACCTTGCCATCGCCTCACAGACTCTATCATTCATTATCGCCACTATGCCATACATCCGAGAATGCGCCCGCCGCCGAGGCAGCGCACCGAGCAGCAGCGGAAAGAGCGTGGGCACAGAGTTTGATAACACAAAACGCCTATTGCAAGACCAGCAAGGCAGCATACACGACAAGCTGACCGATATCCTCTCTGGCCGCGCAACAGTGCACATGCGCGCCCTGAAGAAGGTCGAGTGGGACACAGATACGGAAGTCAAACGCGACGTCTCAGCCGCCATGGAGAGCCTGACCAAGGACACGGTTACCATGCACAAGGTCATCAACAAGTACCTCAACGAAGTGCAGGTACGCATGATAATGGGCCCGGTGTTCGAATCATACCGTGAGCAAGTCGGGAAAGTCATCAAGGAGGCGGCGGTGAAAACGCCTGGTGGAAAGGCACGGTACGAAAACCTCTCGCCATGCAGAGTTGCTACGAATGTACAGCGCACTGACAATGACAGACTCGTCCGCGAAGCGAAACTCTTCGAGGCGAAACTCGGCCCTATCGATGGAGCGGGCAATGTGGGCAAGTTCCTCATGCAGATCGCGGAGGGGAAACCTGTTGCGCAAGCACCTGCTCCTGCTGAACTGGAGGCGAAGCAGAGCGAGGAGAAGGCGAGTGCGAGTAGTGAACAGGGAGGAGAAAATAGGAAGGACGAGGATAAGGAAGGGGCTACTTCATCTTAGAGTGGGTGTCGCACTGCGTCCAATCGAGGCTCATGATAATGCTGTTGTTGATCGAAGGCTCCCAGCAATGGCGTGGGAGGGGTCCCCCGCATCAGCACGGCGTTGGAGGTGAACGTTGAAAAGTCTAGACAAAGGGGTACTAATGAAACGAAGCGACCAAGTCATTGCTTGCCACAGCGTCAATGTCAATACAGCTGGGACAATATCGCCTTGCATGTGCACGTCTGTGTTTACGAGTTGCAAGGCAACTTCCACTATGGCTCTGCAGAGCAGGGCCAGGCTGCGCTATGCAGTACAACCTCACAAGGCTGATTGTTTCCATTCCTATGCTGTTCAGGGAGATAAATTCTCATATTCCTCCCAGTTTAACGCCCTGCAATTGTGCAGGAAATCGCCGGTGTGACGCAATAACGCGTCTGTATATGTATACTCACAAACTAGAACAATCCGCAAAACAACAGCTACCACAGCTTCAATTTATCGAACCAGGACCCAGAGGAAGTAGGCGCACTTTCACTTTGAGTCCGCGCTGTCGATGCAACGTCTCGCGCCGTAGCAATTGTAGACTTAGCGTTTTGACTTTGGTCCCTTGCGATTTAACCTTGCCATCAAGCGTCAAGGCTGCCTTCTCCCATAACCTGCAGCGCTGCTTTGTAAAACGGGTGCAATCCCAGGTTCTCTGCTGCCCATCTCGAGTGTCCGCCCTCTTCACAATGTCTGAACCACGCTTCGAGCTCCTCGATGGGCGACATACGCCCCGGCCTCAAGCACGGAAGCCTTGGGTCTGCTCCTGCTTGGAGCAGCAACGCGACAACAAGGAGGTTCTGCTTTACCTGTGTGTAGTCGTGCTGCGCAGAGTCGTCTATCGCATAGTGCAATGGCCGATCAACGCCAGGATTCTTCCAGCTTCCTGGTTCGTTTACGTCTTCCCCTAGTGCTATGGCCTTACGTATGGCCGCCAGTCTAACGTCCAGAGGCTCGTTTGATATGCACTGTACGTGCAGTGGTGGTGCGACTCTGAGCACGAGGTCGAGAAACTTGACCATGATAGTGAAGGATTGGTGTTGGCTTCAAATCTGGTGCAGGAGTTTGTCCTTGAAATGTGTCGGTCATTGACACAGAAGCGAAGCCAGCTTGTGGCCTGTCGTATCATGCTCGGCATCGGCATAGGACTGAAGGAAGTGACTGTTCCAGTGTTCTCCGCTAAGGTTGTGCCAGCGACTGTCCGTGGTGGACTGCGTTTGATATCTTCTTCTATCCTGTCGTCATGGACACCGGCTCTATCTCGAGGCGCCATCGCTTTCTACTCACCTACCATCATCAAAGAGGGCGGAGCGACCAAAAGGGAAGCTTTGATAGCTTCTTTTCGTTTCGGACTTGTTAACTTCCTGTTCGCTTGGCTGGCCGTTTGGACCATTGACACTTTCGGCCGTCGTGGACTGCTGCTGTTCACGTTTCCGAACATGTGCTGGACACTGTTGGCCGCTGGTATGTGCTACTACATTCACATAGATAACGAAGCACATCTTAGACTCATTGATTTCTTCATATACCTTTTCGGTGCCTTCTGTGAGTACTACTACATCGCGTAGTGGAGCACGTGTGGTGCTGACTTTGACTAGATTCTCCGGGAGAAGGCCCCGTTTCATTTACATACTCAGCCGCGGTATTTCTCTTTGTTGCTTATCTTAACGTCCCTCCACTCATCGTGTTAGGTCTTTCCACTGTCGCACCGTGAGGTCGGTATGTTATGGGCAGATGAATTATGTATGGAATGCCGGCGTCCTGCGCAGGAAGGGAGTGGCTAAGCTGGAGGCACAAGAGCAGAAATTCGCTCCTCAAAGCGAGGCGTTCGCGGAGAAGCAGGTGGAAGTGTTTCCCCTACTCTGCAAGTACCGCACACCATTGTAGCGGGCGTTGGGAATTTATGATACAAAGAGCCGAGTCCTCGACGGGAGCAACGTACGGTTAGCGATCAAGCCGGTCTGTGATCATACACACGGCATGTTGCTTGCTGTCCCCATGTTTGCGGTAGCGATGTGTAGACAAAGGTTTAGGATGCTGCGTTGGTACCCTCCTCCTGCATCACACGTTAGTCTCGACTGAAGGAGTGTTATGCTGGGCGAGAGGGTGGTATTGGAGGTTTGGGTGCTCGTTGTGGGCTACATCAATTGGTGGGTACCGGCGGTAAGACTTGATCTCGTACGAGCACAATCCTCCGTTCACCGCACAGTTAGCTGTTGTGGGGGTGCTTCACATGCAGGTGTCGCGCGACAGCTGCACGATCGAAGTTTGCCAATGGGAGAACAGCAGCCTCCAGATTGGCCTCGGTTCCATCGGACCCTTGCGGCGCCAACGGGCCATGGCAGTCCCATGGGGTCGACGTTGCGGATGATACGGGCGATTAGGTGATACGAGGCTGACGGAGGCTTGTGTCTGCTATAATACATAGAGTGCAGGACCCATACAATGAGATTTGACATCCGTCTGCTTTGTTTCTGTGTTTGTCGCGCTTAGCCTCCCCGCCCTTCCGTTCAGCATCCCCTATCGCGTCTGACAACCTTGGCGAATGCATAATGGCGATTTTTGACCTCAAGAAGAATCTCGTCTTCGTATGTCTTGCTGTAAATTGCATGAGAAGAGAGTGACTAACCACTTACAGTACGGCGCATACCATCGCGAACCCGTACGATCCCCTACAATCACGACGTGCTCATCGGAACTGATATGAAGCTCGTTAGACCAATGTCGCAATCCATATAGGCTGCGTGCCCATTCTGCTAGCTACTGGGTTCCTTCTCGTATGCTGCACAAGAGTCTCCCGATACGATCACAACTCACCATACGCAGGGCACCAACACACCCTCCATCCGCACTCCAGCTCTCCTAAACCGCTTGAACCTCCCTCTCAACCTTGGCACCCTCGCTTCACTCACGTACTCAACCCTCTACCTGGTCCTCTCGCCCAATGTCGCCGGCGCATCGATCACGCCGCTCATCGTCGGCGCCGCCGCTCTCGCAAACAAGCTCACAACCAAGTACAACCGCACAAAGGTCAACAGCATTGCGATCGCTATTCACGTCGTGAGCTGGATCCTGCAATTCGTTGGACACGGCAAGTACGAGGGCAGGAAGCCTGCGCTGCTAGACAATCTGGTACAGGCGCTGTTTCTTGCGCCGCTGTTCGTGTGGTATGAGATACTGTTCAAGTTGGGATTCTACAAAGAACTAAAGAGGGATGTGGAGGCTGCGATCGAGGTGGAGGTTGCGAAGCTTGGTAAGGGTAAGGCCAAGGAGTAAGGGATGGTATGATTGAAACTTGAACTGAAGCGGCCGAACAGGTCGACTTGAGTCGACTTGATGGTGGCGTTGTATCATGCTACTGGCTAGGAGCAGTCTATAGTTTGGCATGTTGGTGGATCTTGCTTAGATGTGGGCCGCTTTTGGAAGTGTGATGAAATTTATTATCCAGCTGACGGCTCCACCACCAATCTACTTTGAGCTCCTACGCGACTTTGTACGCGACCTGTCACCAGCGCGTAGAGACTGAAATTGCTTTATAAAATAGAGTTTTTGTGATTTTTCCATCGACCAGTCAAGTCTCTTCCCAGCCATCGGTTGGATATCTTCGATAGTATAGTGGTCAGTATTTCTGCTTGTCATCCACAGGACAACTCGCAGGAGGCCGGGGTTCGATTCCCCGTCGGAGAGATACAATTCTTTTTGCCTGTCTGGACATGTTGAGCGATGTATAGCATGAGCGGACGGCGGTGGTGGGGAGACTGTGAATTTTTCCCGGGAGTGGTCCGTGCCCAGCATTAGCGAAATGCATGGCCCGCAACAGCTGGACGCTTTGCTCTCTTGTTGCTTATCTCGTTTGGACTTGTGGAATGCGATTATATATGGCCATACTCTTCGATCTTCGTTCTTCGTATGCTGAGGTTGCTGGCTATCGGGTCGCAATCGTTAGATACCGAGAAAACGGTTGTAGCACAGGAAAAGAGAGACCATGGATCGTCGAATCCCGTCGCATGTATTCTGTTCGATACTGTCCGAAGACGCTGTGATTGGTGTGACTCCCATACAACTTATCGTATCCAGGAGTTGTCACAAGGGCGAAAATCCGTCCTAGCGATCCGATATTGGAAGCTACAGCATTCTCTTGGGGCTTTCGATGAAGCTCTGATCATACGCGACGGGGAGTGGACCGTGACCACTCAAAGCACAACCTATGGAGTGTCGACTGGATGTCCTAGTTCGAATTCCTTATTTCTTCCCCTTCTTCTTGCTTCCTTCATCTTTGTTATCTTTCACAAAGCCTCCTAACACTAATGCCTCTCTTGCCGCCGTGTTGATGAGCCTGAAGCGATCTGGACCAAGATGCACGCCGCCGTACCATCGTGTAACAACGACCATAACGTTCCAAACATCCATCAATTGCATCAAGTGCAGCATGCGGCTGCCAGCGGCGGTTTCGCCGTCATCATCGCAGTCCTGGAAGACGGTGTCGTTCGGCCCTTTGATTCGCCAGGATGTCATGTTGTGCGTTGCTTTGGCTGCCTTCTTGTCTGTTGCGAGAAGGTGCGCAACATACTGCTTTGCTTGCGCTGGAGATGATACCGGGGCCACACGGGCCAGAAAAACTGACTTCTTCTCACTGATCGGCTCTCCTACTATCCAGGGAGGCTCGTTCCCCAAGTCAGCAATTGAACACTGAGGTGCGCAGGGTGAATCCTCCTCTTGTGTTTGGTCTTGTTGTTGCTCGCTTAGATGAAAGTTCCCTCGCTCTTCCTCCTTTTCTAAAGCTTCTCGTGTATCTTCTAGTAAATCGTATATGCAGGCCTCGCCTGGCCGATAGACTTGAGCAAGTACATCTCTTACGATATCCACTGCTCGAATTCCCATACCTTTTGGCACATCGTCCCCAACGCTTTGGGTCCCAAGAATCGAGGGCGGGGCATCTGGATAATCTCGAGGAAATTCGATGCGCAGGACTACAGATGGAAAAGAGGGTAACCGAAGACTGAAAAGTCTGGCACTTGCATCTACAGGTGACAGAGTCTCCTCGTCAAAGATGGCATTGATCGAAGTTAGCTCGTCCTCGATGGCATCAGTCGACGACATGGTTCACGCGCTGTGGTGGGTGGCCTTGGCAGGTGCGGCGTTGAAGCGGAAGGCACGCTAGCGCCCGGACCAAAACAAATTGACCGGCGGCGCGTCTCGCCTTCCTCTACTCCACCAGCACACGATTATCAGCTGCATTGCAGCACCGGAGGTTATATGGACAGGATGGCGCAAGCTGACAACGCGAAGCGCGCAACAACCATCATTACCATTGCACAACTCAAATTCAAGCAAGGCGTCAAGAAAGAGGATTTTGACGCCCGTCTTCCTGCCGTCCCTGTGGAAAGCTGTTCACATTTCTTCCATGCACTTGATGCTGTTCTTGCACAGAACACACCCGTGCACATACAGGTATCTGATTGCAATACCACTATTGATTCTTGGTTGTGAGCACTCTAATCGAATCCCTTAGATATGTACAGAGTGGATTGTCAAGCACATAGCTTCCTCCAGGATCCGCATTGCAGTACTTGGAGATTACCTGGTCTCTATCTCCAAGTCGCTGATCGTAGACACAGCACCGAAAGCAGCAAAGAAGGCCGTACGCAACCGAGTGGACCTACTTTTGGTTCTCAGTGATGCGTTCCATACTGACAAGTTTCATCGTAGTAGTTCTGCGAGCCATGGGCTGCTCGGTGCCGAATTGACGCCCCATCTTGCTGAGCTAGTCGAACTGGCAGCCTTGTGCGCTACAGAAAAAGACTCTCAAGTGGAGCAAAAGCTGAGGGCAGTCATCAATTACTGGGCTTTCAACAAGCTTATAGGCGATGATGCATACAAGCTCCTCAGGGAACGGGCAGACGAGAGTCTCTTACAAGCGCAAGGTGGTACCCCCGTTCGCAAACGCAACTACCTCCTACCAGACTATCACGGCGACAGAACGGCACCCTGGTACGAGCTACCAGCATCGTATATGCTTGACCAAATGATCAGGCAGCCGAACAGACCTCTCGATCCACATCGCATTAAGGCTGCTCGGTTCGACAAGAGGCCTGTCTCGACCCACGTTCGCAATCTGCTCGAGGATTACTTCGAAAACATCGATCTGAAGCACACACCAACTGGTGATAATCCGAATGGCGAAACAGAGAAATATACGGTGTGCTTGGATCCTATGGGGCAATTGATCAAGCGCGACAAGGAGACAGGCGAAACTAAGACCGTGTCTAATGGATACGGATGGTCTATGAAATTCTGTGAGGACATGCTGAGGGATGGTGTACCGGAAAGCATCAGAACCTTGAGGGATGATGCTGCGCGCATGGACACCAATCCGGAGAGAGAGCGCGATCAGAGGCGCTACTCACACTCACCTAGACGGCGGCGGAGGTCCTCTTCTCTGTCATCGCGCGGACGGGACAGAGACCAGGATAGTCGAAGTGGTAGCTATACCTCGAGGTCGTCCTACGATAGTCGCTCGCGGTCACGCAGCCGGAACCTTGACCATCGCCGTCGATCACCACGGACTGAGGAGCGGGGACGCGGTAACCGTGACAGAAGGCCTGTCGACCGCGAGAACGATAGTAGACGACCGCCACCAAGGCCGCTTGAGAGAGGTGGGTCAGGGCAGTGGAACGGGCAACAGGCACCCAATCGAAACGATCGGGGCAGCGCCGGCGACAATCAATACTCATCCAAGGCACCTCAGAACTTTGCGCCCATCTTCTCGCAAGCTCCACATCCGTCATTCAACGCGCCGCCATTTCCCCCACAACCGCCTATGCCAAATCAGTTTCCTGGGCCGTTTCCCATGCAACCCTTTCCTCCTCCACCTCCATCAATGTCCTTTCACCCAGGCGTCCCACCGCCTCCACCACCGAACTTCAGTGGACCATTTCCTCCACCACCGCCGCATGCCGCTGCAGTGCCAAACAATCCCTATAACTTCAACAACTCGTGGAACAACTACCAACAGGGCGTTCCTCCGGCATTCAACCAGCCGGTTCAAGGTGGGACCCAGAGCCGAGCGTTCGACCCGAGTCAAGGTCAAGGACAGGGCGGCTTTCGTGGTGGGCGTGGTGGGCATGGCGGAAACCAGCCGGGCGGCGGGAACTATAACAACAGAGGTGGGTACGGTGGTCGTGGGCAGCGAGGCGGGCGGTGGAATTGATGACTTTCTCACTGCCACAACTCACGGCTATCATGTCGAGCTCTTGCATACGGAACATAGCACTCAAAGAGACAGCAGGATTTGCAACTTCTGCTAGATGGTAATGAAACATAATTATCGCAATATGGGAAGCTTCACCTTTACCTTCATTTACTCGTCTGCAACATTCATTTACTCGTCTGCAACATTCATTTACTCGTCTGCAACATCCAACAATGGACTGCACCACTCTCCATCTGCGTCTCCTCAGCGCTCTCTCTCTCTGCCTTCAGTGATTTCTTAGACCTGCCTTCAAGACGATTGCGACCGGCCATATTCCATTTCAAGCTCAACGCGACGCGCCCTGCACGCGTGTGATTGGCCCACATGGTACGTCAACCCGAAGGTCCCGCAGCTCAGCTCACTTGAGCTCCCTCGAGCTCCCTATAACAACACCAAACACTCGACACACCCCAATTGTCACTGATCATGGCCTCGGCCACCAGTTTCGTTGCTATCCCCCGCGCGACCGCCGCGTAATGGCGCCCCCGAAACGAAAGCGCATACCCACTAGAAATACATCAAACAAGCGGCCAAGATACACGCAGCCCGATACAAGCAGCAGCAGCGACAGCGACAGCGACAGCGACAACGAGCAGAGTAAACGACACAGCCAAGAGGATTGGGAAGCATTGCGCATACTTGCGCAAACGGGCCAAGGATTTGGACTGCGTTACCTCATTGAATGGGTCGGCATTGACCCTGCGACTGGGAAACAGTGGGAACCATCTTGGGTCAAGTCTACGGACGCAAGCGAAGGCCTGCGTACTGTCTGGAGAGAAAACCAGACTGAAGAAGCTCAAGAGAAGAAGAAAGCGGTCGCCGCGGCGAACAGGCGTACACAACATACGCAAACATTGTCGCAGACGCAAGAAAGTCAACTTCGAGGAACAACGCACAAGCGCCGCGCCGAGAGCACAGAAACATCTTTAACAGCATCCGAAGAAGAACCCCCGGCAGAAACCTTGCAAAGCTTCGCAGTAGCACAAGGCTCAGCAACTTTTGACATTCGCGCATCTGTATCTGACCGAACATCGCCTCAAGTTGCGGTCGACGTGCGCGGTGAGAGCTTCAGTCGCGGCGAGTACGAGCTGCTCTCTGAGATATCGGAGTCGCAGCCTTCGCAATCCAGAACCACCACCGAGGAGACTGATCTAGAGAGCTCGCAGTTCTTCGCATCGCAACCTGCATTTCGTGCCTCTGGCATCGTCCCAGATACGCAGAGTTCTGCCGGCGGCGTGAGCTACATCCCGGTAACGCAGGAAGATATTGAATCGAGCATCTATTCAGAAATCTCTAACGAGTCTGGGGAATACGTGGTGGACTATTCAGTCAGTGATTGGTATACGCAGTGATCGAATCCATGTTTGCTAATGTGTGCGAAGGGTCTCATCAGCGCAAACGAGCCATCGACCCTCGACGCACGCGCTCAGTCTCCTGCGACATCCATCGCCGAGACAGTCGCAGAGACTACTCAAGATTTGCTCAGTCAACGCTATCTTGAGGGCCAGCAAGATCAGTCAGGAATTCCAGAAACATCAGCGTCGTCCCTGGGATACAATTCAACGCCTGTACAGAACGACCATAGCGACGTTCAGACGACGGACCTTACTCCCACAGGTCTGCACGTCCCAGACGACCAGCAAGAGAGCGATCTTTCTATCGCGTTTGTCGAGAATACCACGCATTTAGAAGACTCAGACCATAACGCCTCGACTCAAAAGCAGCAGCAGCAGCAGTCGTTGCAGTCTACAGCAGAGCTTTCGGAATCGGCGCAAGAGCAATCGGATTTCTCTCTAGAGCATACCACACTCCCAGCTGTAAGCCCGAAAGGGTCAAAGCCAGAGTTTCCTGCTGTGACAGAAACGCCTCAGATCTCTCAGCTCACATCCGAGGCCCGGGAAGTTGCCACGCAAGAACAGCACTCGCACTCTGCGCAACAGTCTGAGACTACTCAGCCAAGCACTGAGCAAGTAACTCAGGTTTCCTTAACTGAGCGCACTGTTCTGGAAGAGAATGCGCAATTTGCCTTCCATTCACAACATCACACTTCTTTCAATCCTCGGTCTGCTAGCAAATCAGCTCAACGTACTTTGACGGAGTCAACGAGAATCCACAATTCTCACGAAGGTGAAGCCGAAGCCGCGCCACCCATCGAAGGCCCTATCTCAGGGTTCCGCCAAGAGGGTGTAAGCTGTGATAGCGAGGAAAGTACTACAATTGACGAGATTAGCCAGCCGCTTGGGCAGAGTAAACCAAACACTTGCCGTCAAGACTTCCACACGAGTGCTGTCGTCGTACCACAACCTCCATCTTCTTTCGGAGAATCTACTAATTGGCTTGGAGACAACGCCCAACACGTGCATTCTAGCGCTTTCGTCCCTGCACAAGAAGATCTTGAGAGCATCCGCCCCACCACAGAGGTTGATTCGAGAAACAAATTTGCGTCACAGCACGGCAGTCCTTGTTCGCGGCACGACTCATCCCAGGAGACCCCTGAGCGTCAGCTGCAGTCTGCAGGGAACAGCTCTTCTCCGATACCCCGATCACCGAGCTACTCACTACGGACACTGGATTCCAACGTCCCACCGAGGCCGAACACACCAACACTCACCTCGTTATCCAGGATGGCGGACAACACGGCAGGAAGTGCAGCAGAACAAGTTGGGCGTCGACTTGAGGAGCTCAGAGCTCTACAAGCTGCAAACAATCCCTATGTTCCACGGCGACGTACAAGAGCACCACAAGCACCGCTTGAATCCAGCATGGCGCCTCATCCGCCATCTATTAATGCCTCTGCAGAAGGCACGAGGTCGCCGTCCACGGTGCCAGACCGGCCACCCGCACCGACAACACAGACATCATTACGGAACGTGGCTTTCGCAAATGCGAAGGACAAAGCTTTATTAGAGAACCCACTCGCTATGACATCAACAAACACGGACGCTGGGCCAACAAAAGAAAAGGCCGAGCTCGTAGCTGCAGTTGCCGAAGGAGTAGCGCCCCCGCTCCCGGAAGCATCGAACGAGTTGCCAACAGATGGCAACTTCGAAGAATTGAATGATGGTGACTATGACGATAGTGGGAGCTTATCCGACGACGAATTCAACGATAGCTTGCATCTCGAGAGAGATGAGTATATTGTACCACTCTTCATCGATGGGCGGCAAAAAGACACGTACACTGATTGTCTACAACGAAACATCGACCTACTTAATTCGTTCCTGGATCCGGATGAGTTCGCGGCAGATCCAGCACCAGAGAAACTTGACGAGGCTGAAAAAGTGTTGACTTACCTAAGAAACGTAGAGGACCATCCAGATCTGACGTATGCCGAGGCAGAGTCTGCAACAGGCTTCGAGATGCGTTCGGCGGCAGATGTCCAACACGGAGCCCAATTCGGTATCGATAATTCGGTCAAGTTCAAATTCCTGGGAATACTGTTCAACCAATTGCGCAAGCGGAACATGCACATTGTGCTCCTCCTGGACCAAGACAACACTGCTTTGATGAATATCTTGCGGACATTCCTCGCTGCGGCAGCGCACGACTACACCATTCCTACTAAAGGCTATCAGTCAAATGCGTCGAATGACACTCTCAAGATCACCGTCCTTGCAAGCAATGTCCCCATTATCATGCAGCGTGCAGATCTCGCCGTCTGTCTGAATGGTGTCCAAAGCGCCACTCAGATTCGACAGAAGGATTGGGCTATGGCATCGGGGAACTCCTTGCCTGTGCTTCACCTAGTAATACCGCAAACGGTTGGTCACATCGAGCGTTATCTCCCGCCAGACAAGTTCAGGAGAACCCGCATAGAAACAATATTCACGGTGCTGGGACAAATTGCGGCACGCAACGAGGTCGGCAACGCAATAGACATGGATACGCCAAATGCCGTAGAGGCAGCTGGGTTGATCGTGTCCTGGCTAACACAAGATGATGAACAAGACAACATGGAGTGGCCACTGCCTTCCATTGGCAATGCACCTGACTTCATGGACTATGATGCAACCCAGCAGCCTGTGAGGTCCGCAGCTTCGTCACCAGCTCCCGAGCGGACAAAGCGCCCTTTGGTCAGCATATCGACTACTATAGATGATTATTACTGACTTCAATAACACAGGAAATAGACGACTCTGATCCGGCAAAGCGTATGCGCTACACATCACAGGCAGCAGTAATTCCGCACTCCAGCATGCTCCAAGAGCCTGAAGTGACACGCATTAGCGACTCAATGCCGGGATCTGCAGCTACAGAAAATGCACGGCTCGCGACATCACTTGGAAAATTGAAGGCTGAACTTCTTCACGAGCAGAGAGAACGTCGTGAAGAGCAGATTCAATGGAACAAGCAGCAGACCGAGCATGAAAATCGACATCAGCAGTATCGCAAGCTTTTTAACGAGAAAGCGGAGATTGACCGCGTCCATGAGAGTATGACAAGAAACCGCGACAAAATTCGCGCTCAGCTTGATGTGCAAGTCACTGAACTGCGAAAGCTCCGCGATGAGCTCGATGCGCAACGAACTCTTGGCTTAGCCTCCTCCGACAGGAAAGATATCGAAATTACGCAACTGCGCATAGA
The DNA here is from genome assembly GCA_022560025.1 of Stagonosporopsis chrysanthemi. Lineage (NCBI taxonomy): Eukaryota > Fungi > Ascomycota > Dothideomycetes > Pleosporales > Didymellaceae > Stagonosporopsis > Stagonosporopsis chrysanthemi. Next base: position 33,562 of record JAFISE010000107.1, on the reverse strand, counting down.
ATTGGAAGCCACTAAGAACGAGCGGGACAAGGCTGTCAGCTCGGAGAAGTCGAATCAGAAAACTCACGAATACACCAGAGAGCAGTATCAGACCGCCTCAAATGCAGTAGGCCAACTCCGATCCGAGGTGGAAGCTCTCGAGATTCAGAACAAAAAGCTTGCCTATGAAGCCTCCGGCCAACACGCCAAGGCGAAGCAAATGTTCCTCGGCCAGAGCATGGAGGAAGCAATGAAACAGAATAAGATCCTCAAGACCGAACTTGACAACGTCAAGTTAAAGCTGAAGCAAACACAAGAGGAGCTCAACAGGGCGAAAAACAACAGCGGACGCGCAGCCTACGGAACGAGAGCCCAAAGCACGACACCACAACCGAAGACAAGGTCCCGCGCGGCGAGCCCTGAGCGGGGAATGCGCATGCCTCGAGGTGGGGGACGGATCTCGAATTTAGTTGCGGAGGAGAGGTAGAACCTGCTGGCGTTCTCAACGATTAGCAGGATAAGCTCAGAATCGTTCCGCTCGATACAGGCGCCTCATCAAGCGACAAGGAGCTTCGATGGGCGGCAGGAAGCTGTAAACATCCGGCATGACGGCTGCAAGTGAGGGTGAGGATGCGGACGAAGAGTATCAGGAACGGAGACCAGCGAGAGAGGACGAGCGAGGATGATTTGATTGTATCATGACGAGCATGTTCATATATCTTTTGCAGCGCCTTGGATGCAGTCGTGAACCAGCCTTACGGGGCTAACCACAACTTGGCGTTAAGATTGTTTGTATTTGCAGCTCACTTGCAACGAAGTGCACATGGACTTAATGATCGCTGCGTGCCTGAACCAATTTTTGACTTGACTTCCACATTCCCTCTGGCAATCAATTATACAACCTCGACCAGTGTTTCGGTCCAGAAGCAATGTCATATTGGCCTCGAGCTGCAGTCAATGCCTATTTTATTGCTGAGCCACTAATTACATCATCAGTGAATTCTCAGTCGTAACACCAAGACTTCCGTGAGCGCCGAAGCCCGTCCGCGGGTCCCGGCGACTAAAGGTCTGGTCTGATGCAATAGAACAGTCGACCACAACTGACCACAAGTAAGTTTCAAAAGCAAGCGTACAACGGAATGTTTGTACAATTCTTTAATCTCTGAGTTCAAGAACGAGAACTTTAACTATAGTGAAGAAAATATGCGAACATCAACCCAGTCTATCCACCACGGTATCAAGTACGTGGTATCGGTAAATACTACACACGCAGCCAAAGTTAGTATTCCGGTTTGCCAAGTCACGAATATGTCCACAGCGACAGCAACTTCAACCCGGGCCTCGGCCTCCAAATCACGGCTTCCAGTCCATATCCAAACCTCTACCTCCCGTGACGCCATCCCAGCCGCAACCTCAACCCTCGTCTCCGCCTTCGAAGCCGACCCGGTGACAGCATACCTGCTATCCCACCTCTCTCCCTCCGCACGCCTCTCTGCTCTTCAATCTCTATTCGCGCTATCCAGCAACGCCGCTTTACTAGCAGGCGGGGAGCTATGGTCCGCGAGCACCACCACACCGACCTCGCCTGCAGCGCCAAACTCGGATGTGGATGCAGATGCCGTCCCAGACTTCCAAGCCGCAGCTACGATCTACCCACCAGATACGTCTCTCGACTCCCTCGGCGCCTCTAGCCTGCCTGCACTCTTCCTGCGCGGCAGCCTCGCCCCTACCCTCTGGGCCCTTGGCCAAGAACTTTCGTGCACAGAATGAACGAATACACAGCCGCCACTACACCGACCAAGAAAAGCACGTTCCCAAACGGAGAACCGTTTTTCTACATCCAGCTCATTGGCGCAGGCGCGCAGCACAGGGGCAAGGGACTCGCACCTGCGCTTATTAGAGAATTACAGGCGAGGGCGCAGAGGGAAGGCAGGAAGGTGTATCTTGAGGCGAGTAACGAGGGAGCAAGGAAGGTGTACTTGAAAGCAGGATTTGTGGATGTTGGGAGCGTAGTGAGGCTTGGGGAGGGGATGTGTGATGCGAGGGGCGAGATGGAGGGGATAGGGGAGATGGAGAAGAGTGGAGTGCCGCTTTGGCCGATGGTGCGGGCGCCTGAGGGTGGTGAGGGTGGGAAGTAGAGTGAAGATCTGAGTGGTGTTATTAAGCTAAATCTCGGTTGCTGCACTGCGAGTTGTTTTGAGTTTCAAAGGATGGGCAAAATTCGTTTCTCATTCTTGGATATAATGAGAGCTAGGCATCCTTCACGTTGTTCGCTGAGGCGTGTTAGGATCAGGTTCATATCTCGCAGATAGATGTCGTGGGTATATGTCTTACATCGCCTTTGCTCTCGTCCAACATAATGTCAAATTCTCTTTCCTCCAATGTCTTCCTATCCTCAGCGCTGGAAGCTCGGTGTGATAGAGACTGCGTCACCATCTGCCTGTCATCGACGAATACGAAGACCTGATTGTCGACTCCTCGACACTTGATTTGGCAATTTCCTGTTGCGACTTCATGGTTAGCGGTCTTGCAGGTGGCGCTCAACAACTATAGGTCGAGCTGTCTGACCAGTTTTGTTGTTGGTTCTCAAAGCCAAAGCATCTGCTCAGAGCATGCCGGCAGCAGCCAGGTCGTGGTAAACCTTCTCAGGCATGACATTGCCCTCTGTATCCTCCATCTCAACCACATTCTCCGCGGCTGTCTTCTCCTTCTTCTTGTCCTTCTGGATCTTCTTCCACAGCGTCTCGGCTTCTTGGATGCTTACAATCTCGCGGAAAAGGCTCGTGTTGGTGATGCCCAGACACTTGAGACCGTGAATATGGCGTGGTTCGTTGAAGTGTTTATCAAAGGCCCGTCGCCCCATGTAGACGAAGTTACCGCAGATCTCACACGGGAACTCGACACCAAGACCGTGCAGCTTGTACAGCCAGAAGGGAATGGGCTTGCCATCCCAGGCGAGTGGCAGTTTAAGGGGGTTGTAAATTTTGCCCTCGCCGTCGGATTCGTCATCGTCGTCCTGAGCGCCATCGGCTGGTTGCTCCGCGTACAGTTGCTCCAGCTCTTGCTGTCTTTCGCGCTCTGTCATGCCGTGCTTTCGTTCAACGTTGACCTTGGTATCGCCACGCTCTGTCTGCATGGCTGCAGCCAGCTTCTTGATCTTGAATTCTCGCTCGGCAACGGCTCGCTCCTTGAATCGCTGGATGTCTGATGATGCACCGTTTAACTGTGCGGATGTACTCACGTTCTCGCTCGCTTGTACGGCCTTCTTGTGCTTCTTTCCTGTCAAGTGCGCTTCGAAGACCGTCTCCTTTGTGAAGCCTTTCTGACATGCTGCGCACCAAATTCCCTCGCCTGGCGCATCACCGTTTGTAGGCGCCGACGATGGCGCGATCTTCTCCCACCCCGGGATTTGATCCTTCTCCCACAGCTCCTCAAACTCCCTGTCGAAACTGGCGAACAGCTTGTCCAGGTTCTCCAGAGGCTTCGTCCGGCGCATGAAGCTCTCGAGGTACTCCTGCAGCGCCTTTAGATACTGGTAATAGGGTTCGGACTTCTTCTGATCGCGGCGAATGCTGCTCTGTGGCCCAGTAAAAACGTCGAACAGGTCAAGGTACTGTAGGTAGGTGAGACGGCGCGCGTGCTGGTGAACAGGCAAGTTCAAGTACTGCTCGTGCAGCGTGGTCATATCGAAGAATCGACCGAAACCTTCCTCTCCCGTGAACATTGAGTCGATAGCAGCGATTGACTGTACATGGTCTTCAGGCGACCGCTTCTTGTACGCCTTCTCAAGGTTCTCGACGGGCTCGTTGGGGTAGCGTCGGTGGAAATCTTTCATGTCCGAAACCTCCTTCATGAACGAGTCCATTGGATCGCCATGAGTGAGGTTGCGCACCTCCTCGTCCCTCTTGCCTTCTGCATCTTCGTAGATGGCTAGTAACCGGCCAGACTGCGACTCGATTTGTTCCAAAAACCGCGCGATATCATGGTCACGTGCCAGACGGTCGCGAATCTGTCAGAATCTGTTAGATAAGTGCGAGAGATCAAGGTTGCGTGACTTACGTGTGGAGGATCCTCTAAAAGGCGCTCTGCAACGGCGTCCTCAAGGCGCTCAAGATCCTCGTGGATCTGGCGCTGTTCGTCCAGGAGCATGCTTGCGGTCGCCTGTAGCTATGATGAGTCTCGTGTACGGCAGTCGGACAGTCGCAAGTTCAGTACCTGTAGGGCGTGGGTGTTGGCGCATTCGAGGTGGAGCGCGCTCGCCCAGGTAAATCGTAAAACAGCGCACGGACCTTTCGGCATCCGTCTTCGCAGACAGCTCCACCAAACTTTCTCGCGCATCGTCACCACGACCTCAAAACCTCACTATACTTCACCCCCACCAAATCTATACGTATACGATCAGCATCATGGCGGAAGGAATAGACCGAAGTACCGATGACAAGATGGAGTTCTCCACCTCCAAGGAAGTCACAGTGGCGCCGACCTTCGAGGCCATGCACCTGAAAGAGAACCTGCTGCGCGGAATCTACGCGTACGGCTACGAATCGCCCTCTGCTGTCCAGTCACGTGCGATCGTTCAGGTCTGCAAAGGTCGTGACACCATTGCGCAGGCACAATCCGGAACCGGAAAGACGGCGACCTTCTCCATCTCCATCCTCCAGGTCATCGATACAGCAGTGCGCGAGACACAGGGTACGTGATCATCCATGACCTAGCAGGTCAAAGCTTACACCTAACAGCGCTCGTTCTATCGCCCACCCGTGAACTTGCGACACAAATCCAGTCGGTCATCATGGGTCTTGGCGACTACATGAACGTGCAGTGCCATGCCTGCATTGGAGGCACAAACGTGGGCGAGGATATCCGCAAGCTCGACTACGGCCAGCATGTTGTTTCTGGAACACCTGGACGTGTCGCAGATATGATCCGTCGCCGCAACCTGCGCACTCGCAACATCAAGATGCTCGTCCTCGATGAAGCAGACGAGCTTCTCAACCGTGGATTCCGCGAGCAGATCTATGACGTATACCGCTACCTCCCTCCCGCGACTCAGGTCGTTGTGGTCTCTGCCACCCTTCCGTACGACGTTCTGGAGATGACCACCAAGTTCATGACCGACCCCGTTCGCATTCTTGTCAAGCGTGATGAATTGACTCTGGAAGGCCTGAAGCAGTACTTCATTGCCATTGAGAAGGAGGAGTGGAAGTTCGATACTCTGTGCGATCTGTACGACACACTCACTATCACACAAGCTGTCATCTTCTGCAACACACGCCGCAAGGTCGACTGGCTGACGGACAAAATGCGCGAGGCCAACTTCACAGTCTCTTCGATGCACGGCGACATGCCGCAGAGGGAGCGCGATAGTATTATGCAGGACTTCCGCCAGGCAAACTCGCGCGTGTTGATCTCGACCGATGTCTGGGCGCGTGGTATCGACGTCCAGCAGGTCTCGCTGGTCATCAACTACGATCTGCCAAGCAACCGTGAGAACTACATCCACAGGATTGGTCGTTCTGGTCGTTTTGGACGCAAGGGTGTTGCAATTAACTTTGTTACCCAGGATGATGTTCGCATCCTCCGTGATATCGAGTGTAAGTTGAGAGTTTGCTGTTTGCAATGACCCTTGCTAAGAAGACACAGTGTACTACTCTACACAGATCGACGAGATGCCCATGAACGTTGCGGATCTGCTGGCTTAAGTAGGGACTACTGAATGACTGCCAGAGTAAAACACAGCCTTAGGGTGCATCTTTGACACGGCGTTAAAGGTGCTCGAAAAGTTTGGACAGGAAGCAAGTGCTGCTTTGCAGTTCGAGGGTGGGGGAAAGGGCTCTATAGCCATTTAGTAAGTCTGCCGCCGTGTACAAGACCTTTGGCCCAGCTAACTCTAATGTCTTGCACAGTACCAAATTGACACGACGATTCACAAAAAGACTGTGCGTACAGCGAAGAGACCTAATTTACCAACTAATATTAGGCTGCGGCCGCGCTATTGAGGTTGTCATTCAAGGCACATAGCAGATCTGAATCGACGGATTCACGCCCTGCACAGGCCATCTATCACGCATCATCCCCTCAAACCGACTATTCCGCCCCATCTCAACCGCAGCATGATCGCCCCATAGCTCTTTGGGGTGCTTTCTCTCGGCTGCTGCATCTGATTCCACGAGCCCTCGATCCTCGGATAGCTCATGTGTCGGGTTGGAAGCGCGTGACCTGCGGCGTCGACGGAGAAGCAACAACACCCCTGTCGAACCTAGGATAACACATGACACTCCAGCAAGAGTGATTCCGATAATGACACTGGTCTGCATTTTGGGTTTCGGCGCTGGACTGGTACCTTCCGTTGCTGATGAACTGGTTGCCGTCGGCATCATACCCCCCGCTTTGGTACTCGCTAAAGTGGGCGGCAAACACCCATCAATCGAGTAATACATCCAAGACTCATCGTAGCACTTTGCAAGATGTCCGACAATCTTCGTCTTGCTAGAGCAAGGCAGCGGCCCAGAGTTCTCGCCATAAAGTGTAACTTGTAATCGTCAATTTCGTTGATCCACAGTACAATAGACGCCGTACCTGCGCACCCCGGATCCAATCCTTGAACCTGAAAACTCTCACCGGCTGTTACGTTCAACGGTTTGCACAACCCGTCTGGGTAGCCATTGACCGTATCCATCGATCGCCATGAACGGGTGCACTTTGCGTCTGTAAAGGAGGTGATGTCACTGGCCGAAACGATCGCTAGCGGGGACAAAAAGAGCAAACCAAAACGCCAAGATCTGAGCTTCCGCATCGTAGTGCTGTGAGGGCGAGAGTTACTGCGTGGCGTGGCATGTGAAGGGCGCCGTGCGTGTTCTTGTAAGGCAACCAACGGACTTGCGGTGAAGACAACGTCATCTGATTACGGACTACGTTCGTTAAGGTTGCGACCACAATTCCTGCGCTGATGGGGCATTGTGCGTGATCCTTTAATGACTGGTGGGAAGAGGATAGGATGGTGGAGTGCAGTGACCGGAGTTTGTGTGAAGTCCGCGACCCCATCTCTGGCCGCTCAGCACGGATGATGACGTAGTATGAGCGATGCAGCGGATCAATTGTGCTCAGAGATCGCAGCCTAGGTTCGAGTAGTATCGTGACTATTTTACTTTCGTTTTCCCGCTTCATCTCGCAATAGAACTGAATTATCCTCATACTGCCATGACTATTCGTCAGTCACCACCGTTTCTGATCAAGTTACATCGCGCCTCAATACAAAGATGAAGGGTTGTCAGCAAGGCCTTCACCGTAGCGTATCCACGCCGTGATGGAAGAGGCAGTCGTTGTACGGTGATTATGTCAAATCAATGCCAAGATTGATTCTGATTGGACAGGAAGCATGGACGCGGATCGACCTCAGCGAAAACTACGATGAGTTTGAGATGACCGACCTCCACATGCTCCTTCCTCTGCATCCAAACTATAGGTGGTGGTATCACTACAGCCTACACTTCATCGGGCGAAAAGTAAGAGAACCTCAAAATGAGCCGAACCTGGCTAGTTTCGGCTCACCGTATTGCGGTGAAATCCGTCACACACGTTCCAAAGACAAAGCCATTGGCGTTCAGAAATGGAAACTCAAACAGAGCCTCATGGTTCCATACGACGGCAGTACGCTCAGATGACTCGCCCTCTCCGACATACCAGCAGACTGTAGCTCCAGACGTCATCCGCAAGAAATTGAAATGGGGATTCAACATTTACCGCTGCGACTACCAGAGTGATGATGCATGGCGAGCGTTCATGCAGATCTGGAGCGAAGAAGTAACCTCAGGTGTAAGAGGGTTATATGTAGACGGCGACCGCATCGCAGGTGCGCTCGACATGTGTGCATATAGCGACCGCAAAGCTCTGGAGGGTGCGACCGTCGAGCAAGTCCAAGCCATGCATGCCACCCATACAAAAGAACAGGCAAAGATGGGTCGCGACATCTATCACTCCGACTATTGCGTGCATATCGATACCGATGCACTGTACAGTTGTTTACGCGTCTTGCAGCTGCCGGAGGAGCAGCAGTATCAGTTTGGCATGCCTAAACGCTATCCAAGAGACCCTGCGCTGGGCGAAAGCCCCTACGTCAACGTCATCCGGCCGCCGAATCCGCTCTATGACGGCAAGGACGTGAAGGATGATATGAAGCTGCCGGTCTCTGTCAAGGTTTACCTGTGGACTGTGCTGCCGAACTTGTACGAGAATATCGGCAAGGACTGGTTCTACCGGTCCGCGATGGAGGACTGGACGCATGACCAGGATGGAGTTGTCGTGCAATGATGCTTGAATCTTCGGCAGGATCAATCCAGGGTACGCATTACAACATCACTGATGTTACGATGGAGACTGAGAGCCAGAGGGTACTACGTGCTCTGTATGAACACTATCAACACGTGATAGCAGCCGCTAGACTCTCGGAAGGTCTTGTAACTGTAGTGAAAGCTGTAAAGCCAAGAAGGATCACGATAGCTGTTGCGACTACGGCCAGCCTCGCTACTACTATCATGATTTAACTTTACTATTCGATGTCAATATTCTTATCGTCGCCTCCCACACCGCACCAGCACTCCAATCCCATCTCGCTTCTGTTTACCAATTTGTGCAATGGGAAATATATTAGAGATAACACTAACTGATCTATGTACTGAATAAATGCCTGCGCAAGCATACTGCTCAACGTCGGAACGGTCGAATCCCCGATCTTATCCATAGGATCTGAGAGAAATGCGTAGCATTCTGGGCATAGTCAAGGGCTATTGTACCAGCTCATCTAGCTTGTTTATCCCATCTCAACCGCACTTGCTTATGTTCCAGCCCTGCTTGTGGTGCAGCCAGTAATAGTACCATGTTCGTGATAGGAATGGCTGCGCCAAAACCTCGGGGCGGTGTGAACCTTGTCGGACGACCGAGCCATACTAAACATCCAGCTGGTTCATCTACAAGGACATGCAATACTCCGGTACTTTAAGACAGGACCCTGGCGTGCAGAACATACCTTTCAACCTGCATTTTAACAAAGTCGCAACTCTTGCTTAGCCAAAACATCAGGATTTATCGACGCAGGTGCATGAGTTTTACGAAGCTAGCGACAGTGACAATCCTTGAAAGGTAGCAAGCCGTGACAAAATGGTGAGTTGTTTCTGGTATGAGCAAGACACAAGAGCGGAGGCGCATGTGAGACCCAAAGCGAATGCCGGGTTTTCGCTTTTAGGAAGACTGCAGCATGATGTCACCTGATGATATCACGAAGCATTCAATGGGATGAGTTATAACCTAACTATTCACCTGATATGATTTGTGCAACAGCTTCACAGTATCCCCCCCCCCCCCCCCCCCCCCCCCCCCCCCCCCCCCCCCCCCCCCCCCCTCCCCCCCTCCGCCCCCCCCCCCCCCCCCCCCCATCC
>JAFISE010000107.1:0-24139 GCA_022560025.1 Stagonosporopsis chrysanthemi | reverse complement strand
CAAAAAACAAACAGGAAATAGTTTTATAACACACCTATCTACCCTTCAAATTTATTGCCCAACACCACCCCCCCCCCCCCCCCCCCCCCCCCCCCCGCGTGCCAATCTGCAATGCTGTTCTTATGCGATACGCTCTCAGCCCAACCACCCGATTCTACGCGCTCGTGCCTGTTCTCGTTCGTGTTCTCGTTCGCGTTTGACCAAAGCCGTGAAATCGTTCGTCGCGACAAAGGTGCGTACTGCGTTGCTAAGAGCTTCTAGAAGACTTGCCTTATTTTGGTTGAAAGAAGCGCCGTTCAGACTTCTAAGTTGAGACGAGGGTCGATTCTGCGACTCCCAAGTGTTCATGGCTGTATTGAGAACTCGGGCGGCACGCATACCAAGACCGTAGATGAGCGCCCTAGTGCCTTGATCTTGTGCCAAAATTTTGAACGTGTCGTGATAATATCCAAGATCATGACGGGCACGATCATTCTGGACGTATTGGTGGAAGTACTGTGCGTGATCGTGGAATGGCTGGTATATCCCGTACTGAGCTCCACAGATGTCAATAATCCATTGCCTTCTTCCAGGTCGGCGGGATTGGACGTGAAGAACAGTGTGAATAAAACCCTTATTCGTAGAGGAGACTCCAGAAGGCTGCACAGAAATGGTACAGCGAGGAGGGATCTCGTTCAGCGTAATATCGCATTCGTGCACATCAACGTTCAGTCCTGCCAAACGTCAGCTGTGCTGCGCAGCAAGTTCTTAGTCATACCTTGAAAGAGCTTTGTCATAAGTGAGTGCAGAAATCCAAGTGGTTCATTACATGTCCAAGCGGTCAGGAGCTCGATCTTCAGATGGGCATTGTTCTGGACGAGATGATGGGGAAATGCAGTAAACAATGCAGTGTTCTGCTCCTGATCACCGTCATAAGTTATCAGTGTCCGCGGTCCATTTTCGATCCGATCGATTGGAGTATCCCAGCAGTTTTCTCGGAAAGCAAGATACGCCCCGTGGATGATCTCTGCAACGCGTTGAAGCGCATTTCCAAGCTGGTTATCTTTGCATGCATCCTTGTGAACCGGCCAGTGTACATGCTGGCAGTTGCCGTCGCAGTAGTTGGACACGCCACAACGAGGGCAGGTGTTGGTGGTGTGACTGCCGCAGCTCTGACAAGCCATCACATACGATAGGACACAATCGTGCTGGAGTTGTAGTCTGGAAAATCCAGCAGCTGCAGCTTATAAGTTCCCGATTGATTGCTATATATCCAGACGACGCAGCTCACCTGTTCCAGATAGCAAGCACAGTTGCTTTGAAAGTACGATTGCTGCGATGGTCACAAGTTCAAGCGGAAAGACAAGCGCCGATAGAATACGACCTGGCGACCTTGAGCTTGCATCTTGCTGTAATTCGAGAGCGAGGGCGTTCGGTGGGTCGGCAGCGTTACGACAATCTGTACTCTTGCTGTGTGTTTGTTTGTATTAGTCATGCATGCATCAGCATTGCTGAAGAAGTAGATACTAATAGAAAGTAAAGATGAGGACGATTCTCTTGTAGAGGAGAGGCCAAAATATACTGGTAGGTGATACTTCTATGCTGTGAGAATCGGCCGGTTGGAGAGGCTATTCGACTAATTATATTAACTTGACAGATCGCGAAGTTGGGACCCGGTGCCCAAAATATCCCATTACACGATTATTCGTAAAGATCTGTCTTTGAGTCAAGGGTTTTGTAAGACGTCTTCAACAGGCTATCAGATGGCTTAGCCCGTCACTAACAACACTTACATGCGCTAAGACTTCGGCGCAAGACCTGCCTACGGGGTATAATGATAGGGTTTTACTTCGGTAGGATCCCGTAAGCGAGTGTATAAGTACAGATCCTGGGATGGAAGAGTCGAGTCTCCCGAACTGTTGGACTCGACAACTTCCGTAGAATTTGCGCGGACGTAATGATGAGGTCCAACTTTTAGGAGGTATATGGCCAGCCGTTCCTGATTCATGGAACAATCAACTTGAAGGCGTGCGACGTTACCGTGTTCGAGCTCCTCCAACTCCCAGACGTTTCGTGGATGAACGCGGATTTTCAAGCCGACGTTTGTCATCGCAAATTCCCCTATCGCACCCGAAGATGACCTCTCGTATGTTCCGCAAGATGCAAAAGCTGCTGGGGAACTGGCGAAGACGCCACTCCTCACTGGAAGAAGTAGTGTATTGGATTGGTCCTGATGCGTAGCACTCCAGGCTAATATGCTCAGATCCGGCGTTGAGCCGACGATTTCTTCCTGCAGCCTATGAAATGCCTTCTCTTCTTCTCCATACAGTAGAGGCATATTGAGGTCAAAAATACCAAGTAGGCAGTAGGCCAAATCCTCAATTCGGGTCGTTTGACGGCGCGATGCCCACGAGAACTTTTGCGCCACAGAATACGAGTGGAGCGGCCGGCTCCCTTCCAAAAGAGATCGATCGATGTCCGTGATGGTCGCGATCAAGCCCACAAGACATGATTTCGTGTTTCTCGACTGCCATGGCTCCCACTCGGATTTGTCCCATCCCCAGTGGGCGTCAAAGAAAATGACTTGCGCGGGCGCTATAAGTTCCTGCAGTGTCCATCCTCGAGTAAACCTGAGAGCGGATGTCAGCTTTGCCATGACCTCTCAGCTTTGTAAACTTACTTACCAGCGGCACTTTCCAAGCTCATATGCCCACTCGGAATCCGGCAGAAGATCGGACAAGTAGACATAACAAACCTCCGCTCTCTGATACCAGCGAAACATGGAGTTAATAGCCTCGGACAACTCGGCGCTGCTACTTTTGTCGATGCAGCAAGTGTCCACCCATACATGCCTAATTGCCTGCTTTTCAGCCATACGGCAGGTCATGTCAATTTTACTGTATCCTTTCATGCTCTGGTAGTTGCCTGAAACGTATTGTTTGTGCGACACCTCCTCTTCCTCCCAGGTGTGCGAGAGGATGGCATACGGTGGAACGTTACTCCCGATGTACTCTTCCAGCTCCCGGGTACGGACATTGATAAGCCACATGATGCGCAGTTGACATAGGCGATGAAGCAGGCTGAACGTCGATGTCGATGACGCGTAATTGCGAGTCAAGAGCGAAGACCCAAAGAACCCAGAAAAGTTCGTCGTGAAGCGAGGTGTCCACTTTGAGTTACGCTGTTAGGGTAGAAAAGTGATGGGTTGCGCAGCAACACAATGGCGCTGATTAAGTAGGCAAGTGGGGCGCATGCAGCTGCCTAAGCCTTGCACGAAAAAGGAGCGTTGGAAGGCGCTCCTGCGGTCTCAAAAAGTGTTGCTGGTATCTCTCATTCTCTACATACACAGCAAGCGAGTCGGCGGTACAACTAAGCCGCGCCAGCGCTCTTCAGGTGCTCATCGTAGAGCTTCTTCTGCTTCTCCCACTCCTTCTTGACCTTCTTACCTGCGCCCTTCGACAGCTCCTTGCCCTCCTTATCCTTAACCGGCAGCCCGTCAGCATCCCAGGCGCTATACTCACCCGTCTTGAACATGTCTGCGGGGTTGATTTTCGCCTGTGCAGCAAGCTTGGCTTGCTTTTCAGCCTCTTCGCGCTGGCGTTGGGCCTTGGCCTCAGCCTTCTGGCGGGCGATGGTCTCCTTCTCTTCGCGTGCGAAGCGCAGTTCAGCATCAACGGGACGGACCATGGAAGGCAGGTCTTTGCGGTCCTCAAGGTAGATGCCGAGGTCCCAAAGGTGGGTGTCGCGCAGTGCGTCGCAGATAGCAAGGAAGTCTTTGGCAGGTGCTTGCTTTTCTGCCAGGGCTCGAAGGTTCTCTTGGAATGTGGACAGCACTTCAGCATACGGAATGTCGCTAATGTCTTGCTGTCTTGCAGACTTGTGCTGTGCGATGATGGTCTCGAGAACCTCGCTCGAGAGATCGCCTGTAACGGCATGCTTCCTCACCTCGTCACGCTCACGAGCAGCGGCATAGACGAACTCCTTCGCTTCTGTAGGAATGTCAATCCCTGACCAGCCGATGCCACCGTCGTACGGATCCGCAGAACCGTCAAGGCCGAAGATGCGGACCATGCGGGTAATGTATCGGGCTACATCAAAGGCGACACTGTCAGTCAGATCTGTTGGCTCGACAGAGTTGCAAGCTGTGACTAATGTCGAGAGAGCACGTGTTGCAGCCGGTGTATCGAAAGAGTCCGAGAGTGCTGCGTGGACCTTCTCCTTCGCAGTCTCGAAGGCCTGAAGAATCTGTTCGTCCTCCTTGCCCGTCGCGTCAATCATAGGGTTCACCTCGCGGTCACGGACCTTGTAGAAGAAGTTGCTGATACTGCTCTCCCACCCTGTCCCAGCCTTGCGCATGGAATCAGTAATCTCGATACCATCATGCCACCCTCCCATAAGGAAGATGATGCGCAAACTGCGCGCTGTCCAGTCGCCGCGTACCAACGCTTCCCTGATGGTCGTGAAGTTCTTCAGACTCTTCGACATCTTGCTTCCAGATATCGACAAATGGCCCATGTGGAGGAAGTAGTTTACCCACTGGTGACCGCCCTTGTCGCCAGACCAGTGTGCTTCCGACTGTGCGAGTTCGCTGAAGGAGTCAGTACACATTCGAAGCGTAAGAAAGCATCAAAACCTACTTGTCGTGATGAGGGAAGCACAAATCTATACCACCAGAGTGAATATCCATTTGCTCACCAAGCACATCGCTGGCCATAACGGAACACTCGATGTGCCAACCCGGTCGTCCAGGGCCCCAAGGCGATTTCCATGCAGGCTCTCCGGGCTTACTTGACTTCCACAGAGCGAAGTCGGCTTCACTTCGCTTCTCAGATGTCTTTGTTTGAGACAGAGCACCCTCACCATCCGCCTGCAAACCCTTGTCTCCACGGTTCCAAGGCTCGAGGCGCGCGTAGTGGTTGCCAGGAATCTTCTCGAAATTTTCGATGTCAAAATACACCGAGCCATCCGAGGTCTTGTAAGCGAATCCATTATCGACAATTTTGTCAACAAAAGTGACAATTTGATCGCCGTACTCGGTAACTCGTGTGATCACGTCAGGATCCAGAACGTTCAGGTTCCTCATGTCTTCCATGAAGCGCGCCTCGTATTTTTGAGTAAGCTTGGTAAACACGGTGTGGTCGCTGGCGTCAATTTTTGAGCCATGTATGGAGTCCAGGTATGGCAAGAGCACGTCTTCAGCACCAGTATAGAATAGCTCGATGTCCTCTGGTGTAGTTTTGGAAGGTGACAGCAGCGCTGTCGCTGCGGTACCAACAGTCTTTAAATGCATCTTGATCTTGGCCTCCTTGTCGCCTGGTGCAGTAACTCCGTCCTCGGACTTCCCTGCAATGATGTTTGCATACTTCTCAGCAGACTCTTTGTTGAAGTCCTTGGGGGCAAGCTCCGCGCTGAGTAGTGGAAGGTTCTTCTTCACGTAAGCATTGAAGGCCGCGACAGTCGTGCTCGACACCTCAGGTGAAATCGCTGGGTTCTCGGCCTTGAACTGTGCCAGGAGATGCTGCTGGCGTCCTCGCAGAATAATCTTGTCATCGACATCAGTGATATTCTGGACAAACTGCAGCTTGTAGCCGAAATAGTTGGCCAGAATTCTTCGCAGAACATCGATAGTAACGTAGTTTCGTGCATGTCCAAGATGGGCATCATCGTATACTGTGGGGCCGCAGCTGTACCACTTGACAAGCTTGCCCTCAGGGTCGATTGGAACAAAGTCATTCTTCGATCTTGTCAAGGAGTTCCACACTTTCAATTTTGCGCGCTGCTCAGACTTGGGTTCCTTCCATGGCGGCTGGGTGCGCGCTGGTGTCGCCATGGTGGCTCTGAACACCAGGTGCAAGGGTGAGTTGTTCTTGAAGTTGGACCTCGAATGCAGGAGCGGGGAGCTAGCGGGAGTGAGGATTCTGCGGGACAAAGAACGAAACGCAAATACCATCAAGGAGACGGTAAGGTACAGCAAGAAAAGACCGACGGAAGAAGGAAATAGTAAAGTGGAGTCACAGCTGCAGGAATGGCGAACTGGGTGACTCAGGCTGCTGCAGTTGTCGTGGCCGTTTCGTGAGAGGTCTCGGGCGTGCTGGTCTTGGCACTCCCCGCCAATTGCAAGAGCAAAAGCTCCCCGCTAAAATTATTCTTCGCGCTCCAGACGCGTGTGAAGGCTAACAGTGCTCTCACCTAATAGCAAACCATGGCGCCTGTAATCTCGCCTTTCCTTGACCCGGGGACCCATTCTGCGGCGCATAGTATAGGGATATTGCAGTTACGCCGCGATCATCTTATCCCAGCTGTTCTTGCTCCGAACGGCGATTCAGACTACGCAGTAGGAAAAGTCGAGAACACACGTTTTGGTTCGTTCCCTCACAGCACGCTCGTGGATCAGCCATGGGGCACGCAGGTGCTAGCATCAGTTGTCGACACTGGATCGCGCGGGAAATCGAAGAAGCGCAAGAGAGACGGCGAGAATGAAGGCGCAGAGACACCTACCACGGATGCGACCGACACGAAGAGAGATATAGTGAAGGCCGCAACAGCGAGCAGCGGTTTTGCGCATTTGATACCACCCACACCAGAGACATGGACACTGTCCCTCCCCCACCGAACTCAGGTCGTCTATACCCCAGACTACAGCTATATCCTGCAGCGCCTGCGCGTCCGACCCGGCGATCACCTTATTGAAGCCGGCGCAGGCAGCGGCTCCTTCACCCATGCTGCCGTTCGCTGCGTCTACAACGGTGCGCCAGGCATGGAAATCACCTCATACGCCGCAGCCGACATGCAGGAAGAGCTCAACTCGGTCGGCGCAACCCCTCCCAAACGCAAACGCACCCCCCGCCATGGCGGCGTCTACTCATTCGAATATCACGAGCCGCGTGCAAAGCAACTCCGGGTTGAGATCGTAGAGCACGGCCTCGACCCGGTCGTCATAGTAACCCACCGCGACGTCTACGGTAACGGTTTCAACCTGGATGACAACACCAGCCCGGAAGCAGACGCCGTTTTCCTTGACTTGCCCGCCCCGTGGCAGGCCCTCAAACACCTCACGCGCACACCGCCCTCCGCTGCAATTGTACAAGCCATCTCCTCCTCAGCCACGCCCTCCAACGAACCCACCCCTCATACCGAGAAACCATTCGTCTCTCCCCTCAACCCTCGCAAAGCAGTCCGCATCTGCACCTTCTCGCCCTGCATCGAGCAAGTCACCAAGACTGTCTCGGCACTGCGCACACTCGGCTGGCTGGAGATCGAAATGGTCGAGATCGCTGCAAAGCGACTGGAAGTAAGGCGCGAACGCGTGGGTCTTGCAGAAGAGGGACTACGTGGCGGCAATGCCAGCGCGGCGACAGTGCAGGAGGCTGTGCAGCGGCTGCGCGACGTTGAAGGCCGGGCGGCGGTGTTCCACAGCCTGCAGAAGGAGAAGCAGGAGGAGGTTGTGCGCCGTGCGGAGGCGCGAAAGAAGGGTGCGAGCGCTGCTGAGGTCGGGGGTAAGGATGAGACTGGCAAGAAGGAGAAGGAGAAGAAGGCCAGCAAGGAGGGGTTACCGCCTAGCAAGCATGATAGGTTGGATAAGGCGAAGAAAGATGCGGAGACGAGGGCATTGTACAAGGAGGGCAGGCTGGTGCACCGCACTGAGCCCGAGCTGAAGACGCATACGAGCTACCTCGTCTTCGCTGTGTTGCCGCGGCAATGGACTGCCGCGGACGAGGAGAAGGCGAGGAAGAGGTATGGGTAGTTGACTAGTAATGCAATGAAAGATACCCCGATTGCGAGAGATGTATTTGAGAAACCACCCCTCAATGCTGCTAAACAAAGTACTGTCGCCGTTTGCTGAGCGCTCACATTACCGATCATACGCCAAAAAAAACCAACCCAGGTTTATCACAAGTCCCTCCATCACCCCCACACAGCATCCCTCGCCCTGTGGCTTCCATCCTTACTCGGCGGCGTAGAAATGAGATGCGTCCACGCCTCCTCCCCATCCACAAACAACCTATAGTTCAGATGGCTCTGCTCGCCATGAACCGGCGTCGTGATCTCTACTGCGCCAAACTTGCTATTCCCATCAGGCAGATATTTGATCGTGACATCCTCGTCATCTATCTCCTTGTACGTCCTGACGGGCAGATAGAACATGCTCAGCGGGCTGGTGCTGAACTCATGCACGGTGGCGCTGACAGGCCAGCGTGAACCTACGGGAGGTGGGAACGATGTGGCTGCAAACTCGTGGCGGTCACCTGAGAGCACGACGACGCCGATGCCATGGGTTGAGGAGAGGGACCACGCGGCTTCCAGGATGGTGCGGCGCTCGTGGAGGTGACCGCCCCAGGTGTCTTCGGAGCCGAACTGCCAGTTCTTGGTGAACGGGATGCCGGTTACGATTATCTTCCAGTGAACGCCGCGCGGGGGCTCTTTGTTAATCCAGGCGAGCAAGTCTTCGAGTTGTGTGGCGCCGAGCATAGTCTTGTTGGGGTCATTAGGATCTTTGTTGGCGGGGCTGCGGTACTGGCGCGTATCGAGAAGGAAGAACTCAGCTGGGCCTTGGGTGAACGAGAAATAAGTGGTGCCCTTACGATGAGCAGGTGGGTTGGCGGCGGCGTTATAGTGGGTGAAGGCGTCGTAAGCAGGGACAGCTACTCCAGTCATGTTGCTGTTCCAGTCGTTCTGTATCTCGTGGTCATCAATGACGTGGATCCAAGGCAGATTGTCGCTGACTGCAGGCCACGATGGAGACGAGTAGACCTGGCGGTATTCGCGCCTGTAGGTCTCAGCCGCCTTGCCATGTCTGTGTGGGACATCGATGTAGATAAAGTCGCCGAGAAAGAGCATGAAATACGGCCTTAGTTCGTGCAGCCAGTCTGCGAGATGTTTCATGCCTGGAAATTCGAGTGGATGCTGCACTGGTGTGTATGGCACTCGAGGCTTGATACAGCTCGAGTGGACAAAAGTGTACTTGTTGTCCTTGAACGCTGAGATGTGTCCAGGGCGCGGCGCAGTGGTGAAAGTACCGGTCTTATTGCCACTTGAAGTGTTGATAACGTACTCGTACGGAGTATCGGACCGCAAATGTTCGAGATCGATAACGGAAGTGAAGTCGGTCTCGCTCGTCAGCCATTGCCCAGGCTGTGAGGCATACAGAGTCTTGTGCATCCAGGAGCGATTCAGCTCATCGATCGATCGGTACAGAACCTTGACGTCGTGCGCGTATGGCTCCCTTACTAGCACCTTTGCGCTGTGGTCTGACACGTACCCGATGCGACCAAACGACGCGTTGTGGCAATCGTGAAGAAGAGGTGCGCGATAGACAACATCAAGAGCCATAGCAATCAGCGCCATGTTGATTCCGAAAGTGATCCAGCTCCATAGCGCCGACGAAGGACTGGGGAGGCCTGTAAGAAGTGTCCTCAATATCTTAGGCTGCCTCTCTTCATATTGGATGGTCTCCTGCACGTCGAGCTCCTCCAAGGGGCCATCTTCAGCGCCTTCGATTAGCTCAGCTTCGGTGCTCGAGTCGCGTTCGATCGTGTCCTTGACGATGATATCCAGCTCATCTGATATGACTTTGTATTCGGCGGTGTCCTGGAAGCTGGTGAAGAAAGCGGGAATGTAGACGGCTGTGAGGGCTACGGCGAGTGGCGGAACGACCTGTGGAGCCACTGTTAGTCATACTACGACAGGCGCGCGTCGATCTAGAGAGTACACTGACTGTGGTGGGAATCTACAGCATATGGTTAGTGAATCGTCTTCAGAGTAAAGTCGCATACGCCGTGGAGATGCTCACCCATCGCAGGAAAATCCAGATACTGAATCGCAGTGCTAGCGAGCTAACAATTGTCAGAACATCGCTTACGGATGCCATGGCTGCTAGCCAAATATCGTAGCTTGGCCGGTGCCGGCGTTGGTGTTTGCAACGGGATGCGTTCCTGCTGGTTGATGATGGCTCCGAGCTCACGCAGAGCCAATGACGTCGCCTTCAAATCATCACAATCATCACGCTAGTAGGGTGTAGTACGCGTCTACCTTCACATCAACCGGTGGATCACGATCAAGTAGATTTCATTTAATCACCCGTTCTTCTCTGCTGAATCTTTGCGACAGCCGCGGTCGACATGCAGTGGGTACCACTTCGACTACCGTGGCGCCTGTTGTTGCGTTGATTGTCTTCGGAGGCCGAATTGTATTCTTATCTACATTGCACCGCTCTGCAAACACGAGCCTGAGCATGTACATTCGATTATATGCCCACCCTCGGCTGCGTGATACCATGTCTGCAGGCTGCCACGAGGCACAGCCACCTCACAATTCACAACCTCTGCGTCAGCACCTGCATGACATTTGCAGGCTTGTCAACGGCAGCGTATGCTCACAGATACATGTGATAACAAAACTGCAGACCTTACCTTTCTCTCGTGCAAGAACGAGAGACGCCCCGCCCCAGCCGCATGCGCTCCATGTATGAGTACACGACCCTAGACGACACCAAGCGTCAAATTCGCCTGCTCCACATACAACCTTCAGTCATTCACATTTCCAGAAGCAGTTGCAGCGATGAAGATTAGGGTGTTAAGAATCCGTACACTGCACGCTTTACTGAAACCGGTAAATCTGCGACATTGAGATTTAAACCACTTCGAATACTGCAGACCCGACCATCTTCGAGAAGTGGCAAACTTGGAACAGCTCAGCAAGTAGCAGTGGTGCTGTGCATCGATTCGTGATTCTTGGTGATGCAATTATTCACGGTATTATCTATGGGGAAGTTTGGGGCAACTTTCTCGTATGGATCAAGCACCTTTTCTGGTTATGCCCGAGACTCGTGTTTTAAAATGTTCCTTTCAGAATAATTACATGTTCATCTGCACCACTATCTCAAAGACTGAGCCCGAAATCCCAAACCTGCAACTTCCTCGTTCCAAACGGCCCACCTTGTCTGACAAATAGACTTAGAACGCTGAACTTCTTCAACATTTCCTCGTCAACCAAAGGCTCACCGGCCATATTGGAGATTTCGCCAAGCTTCTTCCAGTCGTTCCAGTTCCCGCCTGCTGTCGCACCCCACAACTGAACCGTCGACTTTGGGGCATCAGGAAGCACCGCGATGACACTGTCCCCTGTAGCCACAATCTTGCCACGATAAGCCAGATACGGCGGCGTAGACAGTCCAGGCGCTTTGATAGCAGTCTTGCTGAACTTGCCATCCGAGGTGCGGAGGTAGTGATAGAACGTACTCGTCCCCGTAGAGTTGTCGCGCATCAATGCGTGAAACCGGCCTTTGTCATCCGCACACTGCGCTTCCTGGTTGATGATCTCGCTGTTCTGGGGTATAGTGTAGACCTTGATGCCAGGCGTGCTGGGCTTGATCGGCAGCGTGACTATTTGGCCATTCGTCTGTTTCCAACTGCGGCCCGCATCCTCGCTAAACGCGAAGTAGAAGTCGTGGTTCGTGCTGGGTGTAGGCGTCTCGCGGACGGTCCAGGAGACGTAGAGTTTTCCCAGCGCATTGGTGAAGCCGTTGATGTACGCGTTGTTGTCTTCACCTTGTAGGTACTTGCCGACGTTCGACCATAGCCCTGAGGTCGACGAGTAGCGGTGGACGTATGAGTCGCCGCTACCAGACTGCCCGATGCGAAATTCCATCAATAAATCGCCGTTGTCGATACGCTCGAAGCGTGGGTAGGTGAGCGGTGTCCACGGTCCGGTGCTACCGGGTAGAGAGTGCTGGACCGCGCCGAAAGCTGAAGCGGTCCACGTTGATGGAACGGTTTTGGCGATGCCAGTGTTGCTTACGCGGTAATTGATGGGGACGTCATGGTGGTCAAAAGAAAGATGAATTTTACCATCACCACTGATGCCCATGGAGATTGTGTTGTGCTCGTCGAGTGTCTGTTGGACATAGTCCGTAAAAGCAAAGTACTGCCATGCCCCAACTGAAGGAGAGATCTGGCGACGTCCGAGGTTGACGTAGTGCTTGCCGTAGCCTGTGGCTGTCGCATAAAAGGCAACGTATTGGTGGTTGCCAAACGTAGTCAAGGCATGTTGCTGGAAAGAGAGGCCGTTAAGGCGGACGGAACCCTCTACATCATTACTGATGTTGTAGGAATTGGTCGAAGTGATCGCGATGGCCGAGACAAGCGAAGAAACAAGCTTCAAAGACGCTAGCAATGATGCAAAAACCCTCATTCTGAAGTGTCTGTCACAAATTCATATCATCGTGCCACCTTGATGTTCATATATAGTCGACTATTTCGCTGCGCATTCACCCGGATGGCATGGTATGAATACGGAAGTCCGGGGAATATGACTTGCGGGGAAACGCGTGGATAACTTTACTCTTAATTGAGCCTCGTGATGTGTAGATCAATGCCTGCTTTCCGTGAAACTTGCAGATGGCTCCATGCAGGTTACTGCCGTAGCTCGTCGGGATATGAGACGGTTTGGTGGCACTTGTGGCTTCTTGTGGACCTGCGCCGGCTTTTCGGGGCATCAGTCGTGCGGGGTTGAAAAACCTGGGGTTTGAAGAGTCGATATGTCCCCACTAGAAACTCTGGAAATTCTGCGGTCGTCTTCAAAGCTTGCTGTCTGATCCATGGGCATAAAAGCTTGCTTGAAATACGTTGATGGAAGCATCGTTGCTTTCGTCAATCGTTCTTTTCTTGCGCAATGACATGAGCGGGTAATGGACTCTTCTCACGCTGAAGCACGTAAAGTGTCTTTATCTAGCGACAATTGAAAAGTCACGATAGTTTTGTGAATGAACCTTGGGCGGTGTCCAAAAAAGGGTATGTTTTATATTAAAGGGAAGGCAATCTGTGTGGCAACGGAGAACGACTTCAGCAACCGCCAACCGAGCGCATTCAGCCGCCTCGCTATCTTTCTCTCAACCAGAACACCGACTTCGTATCTCTTCGCCCCACTTCTCACATATAGCAAGATACGGGCTCATGGAAATGCCGTTCTTATCCTCGTGCCCGCCGAGTAACCTTAACCGACAGACGTGTCGCGACACCTGAAGAGGAAGGTAGGGATCGAAACTCCTCCCTTGGCACTTGGCACGCCTGTCAACGGTCCTGGAACGGTTATGGAGTGACGTACCGGCATCGGAAGTTTGACAATGACTGGACAGCGGAAAAGCATTGCAGAGGTTGATAAAGAGTCGTAGTCGCGCAGTATGGAGGGCACGCGCGCCAAGCTCGAGATTACAAGATGGCAACCCTCTCAGTACTGCTTTACGCCGCAACTGCATTGGCACAGGGCACAAAGTATGGCGAGAACCATGTTGTGACTCAATACGACTCGCAGATCGTGGAACAGAGGGCGTTCCCGGCGCCTAATATCACTCTATTCAGCCCTGCATTTGCGCCAAATACATCGTTTGCTCCTGGGTGGACTAAAGGCACTGAAGGTGCGACCAGTCAGTCAGATTTGGGTATGTTGTGAAGAGAGTCAAGAAACAACTCCGCTGATATGTCGAAGATGCTTTTCTCCAGAGCTTCGCGCAGAAGAATGCAGGATGGGCAACTTACGACAATGCCGACTTTCTGAGCGAGGAGAATAAGGTCTTCCCATATGTGCGCCTCGCAACCTCTTCGAATTCGACCAACAAAGTCCGGGTCTGGATTCAGGGTTCAGTACACGGCAACGAGCCAGCTGGCGACGAGGCTACTTTGGCGCTGCTAGGTGCGATGGATGCAGACCCGACATGGGCCGCTGGCTTTCTTGAGAAGCTGGAGATCATTGTCCTGCCACGCTACAATCCCGACGGTAATGAATACTTTCAGCGAACCCTTGCCTCGAACTACGATCCTAATCGCGATCACACCAAGCTTGTGCGTCAGCAAACCCGAGACATCAAGCAGTGGTTTAGTACCTTTGCTCCGCACATCGCCATCGATATGCACGAGTATGGAGCACGTACCAGGTACGCTGGCAACTACAGCAATGCTGCGGACGGCATGTACAGCGCCGCGAAGAACTTGAACATCCACCCAGCGATCCGCAAGCTCGCCGAGACTGTGTTTGCGCCTGCGATTGGTGCTTCGTTGGAGTCGAAGGGCCTACGTGGTGAGCCTTACGTGACAGCGTCTCGATCGGCCAACCCGGTTCGCTTCAACGAGGCCGGTACCGACGCAAAGATTGGCCGGAACGCGATGGGGCTGACACAATCGATCACCTTCTTGTTCGAGACGCGAGGTATTGGTATTGCCAACCAGTCTTTCAAACGCCGGACTCTCGGGGGCCTGCAGATGATCCTCGGTGTGCTCGAGACCGCCCGCGATCAGGCCTCGGACGTGTACAACACGATCGAGGGAGCTATCCAAGAGGTCATTGCAAGCCAGGAGCCCGTTGTGGTCACAGACTACACCACGTACTCGAACCGCACATGGACAATGGTCGACACCCGCAATGGAGAAGTTGTTCAGATCCCCGTTGAGTTCGCCTCAACAACCCCTGCATCGCCGAACAAGACGGTTACAAGACCTGAGGGCTACATAATCCCTGCCGCGTGGTCTGATCTTGCTGAGCGTCTCCGGGTGTCCGGCCTTGAAGTTGAGATTTTGGCAGAGGGCTTTACCGGGGAAGTCGAAGTCTACAACATCACTTCCTCAAGCCTTGCTCGCGCTTACTATGAGGGTGCAATCCTAAACACTGTGACCGCCGACACGTTGATCCAGGAGGTGACACTCCCGACCGGCAGCTTCTTCGTCAAGAGTGCGCAGAAAAATGCTGGCCTGGCTTTCGTCGCGCTTGAACCGGAGAACATTGACTCGTATGTGAGCTTTGGCATCGTGCCCTTGGAGGTTGGGGATCTGTACCCAGTGTTCAGGAAGCTTTGAAGTGAACCTGCGGTGGACAGATGACACGCAGCTGCATATACTTGATACTACACCACAAGATATCAGCAACAATAAATCATTCGATGACATCGCTTGTTCAGTAATCACCGTGATGCTGTGATTCTGCAAACCATCCTTGTTATACATCAAAGTGAGCGCCACAACCTCGCTCCGATATTCATCGGAATCCACATCCACCAACGCTGTACGGCGCCCCTTAACGAAGAACGCCACAAGCGGGTTTCTAGAACCCCAGGAGTATGGAATCGGGCCTTGCGTCGCGTAAACTTGACCGCTTTCGCGGAAACCGTCCTTTTAGGGTTAGTTTAGCGAGCAGTCACGGGTGGCTGGGTCGGGTAGGAGCACGTTTACTGCATCTTCAATATGCGCCGTGTGAGATTTGGCCTAATTCGCGGTGCGACGAAAATGCGGCTTCGCCAAATAGGCCCGTACGAGTGGGCTCTCCTCGCAATACATCCTGTTGGGCTAGGGAAAACGTGACCAAAGGGCGAACTGTCCGCTGTCAGGCCGCAAGCGGAAAACGATGGTGGACAATAAGAGGAGATCATAGCCCTGAGCCTCACCGATCAGTTTCTTTATTGCCGCGAGTATTTTCTTTGGTCGTGCCGTTTCCTTGTGTCGATCTTGCGTTCTTGACCTCTCCGATCTTGATTATCTGTTGTTTCCACCTTGATGCTGAGCGAGCTACCGTTGGAGGTCATTCGACACATAAGCGCAAACCTTTCACCCGAAGCTGCACTCTGCTTTACTCACAGTTGTCGTCATACATACTGGGCCTTTGATGACTGGATCGTATGGCGCAGCATCGTGAACGTGAAGGGAAGTGCGCGCCTCCGTACCGAACCACTCCCAGCTGGCTTTGGACAAGGGCATAGAGTAGACGGTCCTGCAATAGGAGACATGAGCGTCATTCGACCTGGGAACCCACTTCAAAATGTGACTGCCGTTGAACAGTATGCGCCGCAGCTGATGGTGCTTGGATGTATGTATGGCCGCCACCAGGGGATTTGTCCAGATGCTTACGTTTAATGGACAGACACGATGGCAGCACCTCTGGACCTTCACATGATGTACGACCATTGCAGAGCGCTGGTAAGTAGACAGGAGTATCCGTCGTCCCTGGTACGAGCCAAGACCGATACAAGCAAGTGGTTCGAATTCATGATGGATCCTACAAGTCGCTTTGAAATGAAAGCGTGGTTGTCTGCACAAACCGCCAGCTTATGCTTCGCAATTGGTGCTTTGTCTGACGCTGGGTATGCCTACCAGGCAGAAGAGCCTTTTGCGCGTTTGGAAGATGTCCAGTGGTTCAACTCGACCGAAGATGAACAAGATTGCTCTGACTCGCTGGTTATGCTGCATGCATTGGCGAATGCGGCAGTCGGGTCGTTCTGCATGGAGCTTCGAGCAGCCCTACATGGAGAAAGAACAATTGGTGAAGATTTTGAAGGAACCTCCAATCCACCGACAGCCTCGAGTATTCCACTGGCATCGCAGATAGCGATGGGTCTTCCATCATCGCCGGACGCCCTGCGAGAATCTTCGCCAAGCTGTTTGATGGCATCCGTAAGCCCTAGCTTTTTCACAGATCATGCATGGACCGGATATCTCAGCACCAGAGGAGACTGGAGAAGTGTTTACCATGGAATCGGATGCCATAACCTGAGAGATTTGCCGTCAGCCAATCTTGCCAGCCGCATGCACAGTACCAGCGCACCCACGGTTGTTGACCACAGAGTCAAGTTTCGCGTCATCGATACCCTGACTAATGGCGACTTTATCTTGCGATCCAACTATTTTCACACTCGCGATGACATGTACAGCCTGTCCATGTTGGTCGAACGGCGAACCGGTAGACTATCCATTTGCATGTCGCGTCCTGGCGACGCTACTCCTAAACCGCTGCAGATTGGGACGAGGAACGCGCTCAACACACCCTTTGGAATCGTTTACGGCATCGAACCGGGGAGTTGGCTCTGGCTCTGGAAGGCTGAATGGTCAGATGGGTACAGCAGTGAACGCTGAGCATCGAACGAGATTTGAGATACTGTCAACTCGCCTTGGAGCCGTGCATCGTGTTTGAAATTAGTACAGGATCGAGCGTGTTCTCTCCCATCTATGTGCTCCTTGAAACGAAAGCCTAGACCGTCGCGTTGCCACCCTTCGGCACGCATTGTGCAATGATCAGTACGATCATTGGTCCAAAGCAGGACAGTCTTACTGATGTCCAGGATAGCATCAGCCGAGCTAGAGTAAGACGTTGAATATGTCTAAAAGCTAGCCAAGAACATGCACTTTACACCTTGCTTGAATCAAAATAGCGCCTAAATCGAGATGGTGATCCCAAAAGCCAGGTCTGCGGGACAAGTCTTCGCCATTCGAAGAGGCTCGCGTCCCTTGTACACCGTTGTGGCACGGAAACTTCGTTGTTGCCGCATCTCAATCGTTTGGTCGAGATACATCAAGGTGAAGAAGAATATGCAGGATCGCCAGCACGCGAAATGAGATGAATCGAGATTTAATCTCCGCGGAACTGAAAAAGCCTGCTTGTTGCTTCGTGGACGCCTCTTCGAGCCAAGTCTCGCACAATGATTGTGTTTCAGGCGCTCTGCGTTCTCATGGCGCTCTCCGGTGTTGTTTGTTGTCCATGACGACAAGACAGGAATGTGCGACCGGAGCTGCGCGCTGCACGATTTGATCGCTCTTGGTATCCACACAGTCACGTGTGTGGCTTCTGTGTGAGATTGTTTGCCAATCAGCATCGTCAGGCAGATGACCCGGAGCTTCAGCTTTAGATCCTACAGCTTGCGCGACGATTGTGCTACTTGATTGGATCTCTTACAGACCCCGCAGACGAGCACTGCAAGCAAGCATGAGTTGCAGCTGCATGCCTTGCCACGGGCTATGCTCATCGCACATTGGTCGAGTGGTTAAGAATGTTGAGATCAGACACACATTGTCATCGTGACCGGGGCGCGTGTCTGTCTTCTTTGAACGATCGCGTTGTGACGCAAATAGCGCCACAGGTAGCAATCAAGGAATGGGCTGGATCCTGACATGTTACCTTCCTCAACTCGTACTTCCCGCCGATGCGCATGGATGGTATTCAACAAATTGGGCTTGTCACTAGCGGATAACGCTTACAATCCAAACGATGTTCACAGCGACCATTAAGCTGAGCCTGAGACGGCAATTGAGGGGGAATGATCGAATGGCGGTCAATTGTACATTTCCAGCAGCGCGGCAAGTGATGCCTCGAAACATAAGCGTTTCGAAGCGAACTTACGGTGAGGATCACCCATGGTTTGGACCTGCAGGGCTTTACTCAACAGATGCTGTACTTGGCAAACCCCCGGTTCTGCGATGATGACGTCCTGGCAATGGCGACAAGGGGGACGGGCTGCCGTGTTTGGCCACCTGAGAGAGCTCAGAAGTCTCGCCGTAGGATTGCAGATTAGCAAGCAGATTTGGTGAATCCAGAGTCGAAGATCATCAAGCGTACCACCGAACAGTTTGCGATGAAGTCGACCCGTGATTCGATAATAGCCAGTAAGAGCGCAGGTCGTTGGCGGCCAGTTGCGCGTGAAACAAGCGAGTCCGACGGCTACTGACAGGGAGCACGGCACGTTTATCTCCTTTCCGTTGCACGACGACGGGGGCGCTCTGCGCTAAGCTAAGAGGACTTGCTGATGGCACGGAAGAGAGGAGGCTCTCACGTGGTGAATTCAGTTCGTGGAGGTTCTTCGGCCCGTGACACCTTAGCGTTGATAAGCCCCAAGCTCCGCCTTTTGTTTCTCAATTATAACCAAAACCTTGATTGCCATTGCCTTTCCTTTTCCCATGTGTGGCGGCCTTTCTTCTCCCTCCATTCACATCAAATAGGCCCGTTACCATGCCTCTCGACCCCAAGGACGAGCCGTTTCCCACGAAACAACTCATCATCATCGGTAAGTGCTGCGACTCGACGCCGTGACGTCATCGCAAAATGGAACTCTTCTGATCGCCGGCTAGGAATATGCCGATTTTCCGAGCCTCTCGCGTTCAATTCAATCCTCGCGTACTCGTACGTGATGGTACAGGATTTGGGCATTCATGAACGCGATGCCTCCTTCTATTCTGGACTCCTCGTGTCTGCCTACGCCATCGCCGAGGCCATCACCGCGCCGCTATGGGGTTCCATCTCCGATGTCTACGGCAGGAAACCGGTCGCACTCATTGGTCTACTTGGTGTTGCTATGTCTAGCATCGTCTTCGGTATGGCTGGAACCTTCTGGGTCGCGCTGCTTGCGCGATTCGTCGGTGGTGCATTGAATGGAAATGTTGCTATCATGCAGACTATGGTCGCTGAAATGGTCAAGAACCCGGCTCACGAGCGTAAGACCCCCGTGACACCGTAAGAAGGCAAGTTCGACAAGTACTGACACCTATTCCTAGCTCGCGCATATGCTACGCAGCCATTCGTTTGGACTCTGGGAGGCATCATTGGCTCAGCCATGGGTGGTTTCCTCGCCCAGCCCGCCGTCTTCTACCCCAATGCCTTTTCCAAGGACGGCCTCTTTGGGAGGTATCCCTACCTTCTTCCCAACCTCGTCGCTGCCGTCGGCATTGTTCTTGCCATCATCCAGGGCATTCTCTTTTTGGAGGAGACACTGGTCCGCGAGGAGGAGACAGACCAGAACGGAGGCATCACATACGGCGACAATCCCAACGAGAGAAGTCGCCTGCTTCCACCCCAACAGCCTCATCAGGTTCCAGGTCGCGCCCGAGGCTCTATTGCTGGCTCCATGCGCGAGCCTCGTGGGTCTATCGTCAGCTTGACAAGGGAGCGCTTGCACTCCATGTCTGTGGCAGGCAGCATTCGTCACATCCGAAAGCGTGCGTCTTTCTTGGAAGAAGGCATGCCGGCACCATTTGACCAGCGATTCGATATCCGTCGATCGTCCTTCGGTACTATGCACTCGATCAGGGTTACACCTCACACTGTTCTGCCCACTCGTGGTCCGCCTCCTAAGCCTCGCGCGACTTTCAACAAAACAGTTGTCATGATGATCGTCGCCATGTCCATTTTTGCGTTCCATCAAATGGCGTTTATCAGCATTCTCCCCGTCTACATTCTGGACGAGCCTGTCACCCGAGGTATCGACTTCCGTGGTGGTCTCGGCATGTCTCTGCACGATGTCGGCGCTTTCTTGGCCATCAACGGTTTCATCGCGTTGTTCGTACAGGGCTTCGTATTCCCTATTTTCGTCGAGCACGTTGGTGTGTGGAAGTCATTCTTCTACATGATTCTGTTCTATCCTATCTGCTACGTCATCATACCCTTCATCAGCGCCCTTCCTGATGAATTCATATCCCCGGGAGTATACTTTACCCTTCTCTTGCAGGCTTTCTTCGGTATCGTTGTGTTCCCCTGCTCTCTGATTCTGATGAAGAACGCCGTTCCTTCGCCACTGGTCCTTGGACGCGTTAATGGTCTGGCTATGTCTGCCTGCTGCCTTGCCAGGACAATCGCCTGCCCTCTGGTTGGAGCCATCTATTCGATTGGTGGCAGCGCTACCGCGTGGTTCGGCCTCACACTCATGGCCGTATTCGGTGTCATTCAGCTCATCTGGGTGCCCAAGGAAGATGTTGGCCCGGTCGAGATCGATAATGGGCTAAAGAAGGTTGTCCACCGCGCTGACGAGCACGAGGACGCAATCGATGATGTCTCCGTCATTGGTTCGGTGCGGTAATTGCTGTTTAAAAGCAGTTTGTTTCACGGGTGTTTATCCTCACTAGGTATCGTAATTTCAGCGTAAAAGATGACTGATTGATTATTTGTTTCTCAAGTTCTGCATCACTGTTCGGCGTTGGGGGCACATCTCATGGCTTTCACGAAGCGCTGAGTATCACCAATCAGTTCGGTCATCTGAGCATTTCTTGCATAGCGAATCTAATAACTTACGTATCATGCAAATTGCGTCGTATCAGATCCGGGATTCCATTAATGTTGTCTTCCGAAAACATTTCTACAGACAGTCCGTTTTGCTTCTCGTCAAACTTCGCTTCTCCCCACCTTCATTTCGTGGGTTCGCACTTCATCTGCGGTCCTCTCTGACAGCACAAACGTAGCTGGAGCGTCACCGAACAGCTTCGCTACAGTCTCTAGCTCCATTGCTCGAGTTTCGGGAAGTAAAATCAACAAAGCGATCCAGCCTAGGCTAGAGATGATGATGAAGACCTGAGTGATGTTAGAAGGCGCTGAGTTGCCCTCCCTCATTACCTGTGATAGATGTTTACTACGTCTCCCATCGAATTGCCCTACACGGAGTGTCCATGGTACTCTTACACACACACCTTGCCCAGCGTATTGCGGGGAAGTAGGGCGATCAATCAACTGCGGTTCGCTATCGTCCTATCCTGGTGGTGAGGCAGGTTTCCTGATGCAGTAAAACGTTAGAGATGCAAATCCACTGTCATTGGAAAGGGCAAGCTCTATTGATCTTCATGCTGGTATGGTGCTGGAACGGCATTGAGGCGCACACGCATGACGCGCCCGAGGGTGCGGGACAGACAGCCCTAATTCACCACGGCTATGCCGCGTGACTGGTGGGTGCTAATTTGCTGAGACGCGGAGTTCAACCAAGGTAGATGCTTGTTTGCCGCCGGTATTTTTCTGCATACGATCTCTATAATTATGGTTTATGCGCGGGATATTCGTTCCTTTGATGCAAGTTAGAGCTCGACGTCATTGCGGAAGCTCCCACCAGAGAAGTAGGTTGATAAAGGCGGCCACGATGCGGTCTAAACAACATTGGCGGGATACTTTTGAAGGCAATCCTGGCCTGATATCACTATATGAGGCTTGCATCGGTTTATTGTGAGGGCATCCATTGGAGCTAGGTGGCTCGGGTTTTGCGGCACAACAGTCTTGAAATTGCGGACCTATTCTTTCTCTACGATGTCGCTAGTATGCTGTCTATGCTTATTGTGATAAGGTGACTATTCCATCCAAATTATTTGCAATTCAGTAAGTCTACTTCTGGACCTCCAAGCTCTCATCATCCGACAAAGCCTTGCGCTCGTCCACGGGGCGCTCTGGCACCAAGAACGTTGCTGCAAATGTTGATGGGATCGTTACACAAAACATGACGAAGGCGATGATGAGGTTGATCATCGGCTTGATCTTAGCCGCTCCAATACCAAATGCGAGGCATGAGCCTACAGATTCGAAAGATCGGAGCAGACCAACAGCCAGTGTCAGCGTCTCGATATCGTCGAAGAAAGCACCGAGTATCCAGTATACGAACATGTAGTGCGACTCGTTCATAAAACTTCACACCGATCAGTTATGCAATCAGAGCAAGTCCAACTAAAACTTACCGAAAGAGTACGTTTACTGCGAAAGCCCTGCCAAACCCAGGGAGGTCCCAGTCCAACGTCACCTTCGGTACTGCCTCAGAGTACAGTTTCTCGTTGGCCACCTGCCATCCAAATAGCGCTAACATCAGCATCGAGAAGAACGCCCATGTCCCCTTTGCGAGCGCTGGTCGACTGAACCATGTCGTGTCATAGAACCAGCCCCACAGTACATTGGCTATAGACGCGGCGATACCAGAGGTAAGCGAACCAAGTGTTCGTGCACGGACAGAAAAGTATCTTGTTAGATAGATCCCTTGGTATGTGTTGTTCCAGTTGAAGCCGACCATGACGGGAATGAGTAGATAAAAGCGGCGGTCCTTCAGCAAAGCCCACCATCTCGATACTTCTTTCATGACCGCCTTATTCTTTGTAGGGTCGGGAACCACGCGACCATCGCGATGGATGATCTTTTGGGGCGGTGAGACCAGTAGTGCGAGGGGAAGTCCAAGACATTGGAGCGCGATCAGTACAATGTAGGTGGTGTAACCAACCTTGCCTCTTTGTCCACTCTTGTAGTTCAGAGAAAGTTGAATCGAAGACCCAATCAATTGTCCAAGCTCACGTAGACCGAGCCAAATGCCTGTAAACTTCCCGCGATCTTTGATATCGGCATATCCCAATGCTATAGCGCCCTCGGAGGCCCAGAGTGCAGATGCTGCGAGACCACAGGTGGCACCCCCGACGAGAACAAACCATTCAGTACCGTATCTGTTGTTGACATACAAAGAAGCCGAGTAGGGTGCGTATCCGAGGGTTCCAAGAATCAGGACATTCTTTAAGCCGAACTTGTTCGCGAGAATGGCAAAGATCGAACAGCCAAAGACCATGATGCCGAAAGTCAGTGAGTTTGCACCATTGACGAGATAAGGCTCCTGCTGGCCACCAGCTCCAACATCTGCTTCTCCTCAGTCTTCGCTGAAGATTCGCGTTGCTCGATACCGTACTGTTGAGGGCATTCCAAATCCCAGGTTGTGTAAAACTGATCAAACCGACGACAATAACATTAAAGAGTGGACTTCGATACCACCGAGTGAATCGTGAGACAGGTTTCATTATCGGTCCATCTTGCGCTTGCTCGACCTCCGGTTCAACAACTTTGTCAGCCATGTCGTGTTCTACGAGCGAGAAGCTTGTCTTCAGTACTTTGCGGCGAAGCCTTCCTTGTTATACATGTCGCCTGTCTTGGGTGGCTTGCCGACGATATCCCGCATGCATTGTGTATTTTCGAGGACTTGTAAGGTGCGATCGACATATTGCCTGGTATGGCACTAGCGTCATGATGTTATTCGGTGCACATATGGCATAATCAGTCCTCCATTGGTATACCAAGCGATTGCCAAGACCATTAAAACAGCATCTGCAGTACGCCAAGTACACATATCTCTTGTGGAAGGGTCCTTTGCCCATGAGCTTGCTACAAGCTGGAAATTTCTGTTCCGACAAAGAGCTTGTGGTGGCGCTCTCAAATCAATTTGTCAGTGATAGCGTATCCTGTTAACAAAGCTTGCTGATACTGTTCGACTCGATTTGCGGAAATGACTCCCATACTGACGCTGTCCTGTGGAGCGTGGTGTAACCTGAAGCAATAGGATGTAGTGGCTGCCAAAAGGATCATCGGGGCTTGGAAAATTGTACATCCCCTTCTCCTTATAACTATATCAGAGCAGCGGCTTCGTGTTGGCTACCTCAATCTGGCTAGGAATAAGTAACAGTAGAAGAGCATCCTGTAGGTTTGAGAACGCGCCTCACAGCCCGCCTCTTATAATCGTGGTGCTGTGCTATACCGGATTGCCCTGGCGGGGGGGGGGGGGGGGGGGGTCCCGGGGCGTTTCGCCCCCGGGGATGGGGGGCCCTCGGCGCCCCCCCACAGAAGCCCCCTTTATAACGCGGTTGTG
>JAFISE010000106.1:0-114729 GCA_022560025.1 Stagonosporopsis chrysanthemi | reverse complement strand
TATGTATAAGTAAGTAATATATATAAGTAAGTAATATACTCTACTAACTTTATACACTTCTATATAGATATATCTTAACTACTTTATAAGACAATATATAGATATTAATAAAGTAAATTAAGTAGTATTTAAAGTATATTTCTTATATATATAAGAAGTAAGTCTAGTCTCTTTATACTTCTTATAGTATGCAAGAGCCTAGTAGCTTATACTAAATTACTTTCTTTTTTAATACTACTTACTATTAGCCTTCTAGGTTTATAGAGGCTGTTAGGCTAAATAGTAGAGTCTACTATAAAGGCTAGAGGTCTACTACTCTATTTCTACTTAGTAGCAAACAGTATACTATTAAGGTTGTACTTAAGCAAAGCTTATAAGCACTATTTAATTAGTTCCTAAAGATAAATATAGTAATAAAAGGCTAAAGAAGTTTATAGTAAGGAGCATAGATGTAATCTGTCTGTCTTAAAAGCAAAGGTAATAATAAGTAGTACAGAGTAGACTGTCTAGCTTAAAGGTTAAGGTTAAGATCTAATAGCTTAGATTATTACTTAGGTTAAATATAAACTATAAGAGTCTATATTTCTACTATGCTATATACTTATAACTATAAGATACTTATTAACAAGCAACTAGAGTTAGTCTAATAAGATATAGTTATAATTGCTTGTTAACAAGCAAAGTTATATTATGCTTATTAATAAGTATTAGTCTATACATGCTTGTTAACAAGTAAGTTACGTAACTTGTAATTACTTTGTCTTATACCTTAATCTCTAGTTTCTATTAAGATTCTAGTTAGTTACTTATTACACTATGCTGCATCCTTTATAGAATTATAGTAGTACCTTTTCTTCCTATCTAGTTTGTTCTTAAACTATGTAACAAGTAACTAGGTTTATATAAAGCTAAAGCTTCCTCTTATCTAGTAACCTAGTAAGCTAAGATATTCTTCTATATTTACAACTTTTAACTTAGCTTAGAAATTTAATAAGCTAACACGCTGTTTAAAGTTCTTTATAACTATTATTTCTTTAAAGGCTATAAGTACTACATTATACTAAACACTCTAAACTAAATAAAATATGCTAAGTGTACTAAGATAGGCAAGCTATGTGTAAACATGTCTTAAGAGTTGTTAGATTATACTTGCAAAGAGTATAGAAAGAAGGTTAAAGATAACAAGATATTGTTAGCAACTATAATTATACAGTTGTTGCAGAATAAGAAAATTCTAAAATAAGCTAAAGATTATACACAGTACACAGCGCTAGGCTTAGTAAATAAGATAATTAAGTTAGGTAAGTTAGGCTTAGCTAAAAAAGTTAACTGTCTAGCTATGTCTATTAAGATGTGTACTTTTCTAATAACCTAGAGTGCTATAAGTCTTATTAAAGAGTCTGTAGCAAACTATAGTACTTTTATACTAGCTAGTAGTAGTTTGTAAAGTTTGTACTTAGCTTCTATATACTTTCTAACTCTAAGTATCTTAACTACTTAACTAGGTACTTGTTATTATAACCTTTCTTACAATGTTTTATAATTTTCTTAACTTCTTACTTGTTATTACTATTAGCTTAGTAGTAGAAGTCTTTCTAGATTAGTATTCTTAAGTTAGCTAGTTCTAATAGTAATATATAGAACACTAGGTAGATCTTTATATTCTTTAGCAAGTCTAATTAGTAGTTAACTAAGCTAATCTGCTTTAAAATAAAAAATAGTCTAACCTTAACTTTGTCTAGTTTTTTTATTAGTCTTTGTATGCGTAGATTTTTTATAAGAAGATACACTTTATCTTTT
Organism: Stagonosporopsis chrysanthemi; assembly: GCA_022560025.1. Lineage (NCBI taxonomy): Eukaryota > Fungi > Ascomycota > Dothideomycetes > Pleosporales > Didymellaceae > Stagonosporopsis > Stagonosporopsis chrysanthemi. Next base: position 112,929 of record JAFISE010000106.1, on the reverse strand, counting down.
TTTTTTTTTTTTTTAGAGCTAAGGTGCTGTTTTTCTTTTCTAATTTATATAAGAAATTGCTTGTAACTAAGTTTTAGTAATGTTGTTAAGCAATTTCTAGTATACTTCCTTTAGTCTCTATACTAAGGATATTGCTAACTCTATTTAGATATTACTTTTAAAACTTTATATAAAGAGATTTAGATATTGTCTGTAGCTAGCAAAGAACAGCGTGTAGCTTATTACTTCTAATTTCTTGTTGTTGTATACAATTTGTACGATAGGCAAGAGTAAAACCTAGTTATTTTGCTGCTAGTTGCAGTATATTTAGAGGTATATTTCTATTATCTAGTTTACTTGTTCTGTCTGTCTGTCTGTCTGTCTGCAGATAGTAGGCAGTTAAGAGTTTCTTCTTTGTTCCTACGTCTATAAGAAATATTGTCTAGAAGTTTAAAGTAAAGAGCTTATCTTTATTACTAATAATTAATTTAAAAATACTATAGTGTTAAATAATCCTACTTAAAAACACTTATACAAGCTGCTCTACAGTATAGCTGTGTTAAAAAGGCACAAACTTAGCAGCCTTTGTAAATCTGTCTACTACTATAAATATTAAATTATACTTATAGTCTATAACAAGGTCTTTAGATATAAGTAGCTGTGTAACAACATCTATTGTTATATTTGTCTATAGTGCTGTTAGTAGCTTTATTGCTTATATTTCTCTATATTTTGTATATATACTGTATCTATCCTACTAACAAGTAATATAGTTTTTAATATACTTAGTAACCTTGTTTTTTATATTTAAAAACTAATAGTATTATTTAATAAGTTCTATTGTGTGTATAATTCTTAGATATCTATAAAGCGTATTATTATAGTAATCCTCTATAATCTTTGTTTATAATTTTTCTAGTACTTGTGTTAGTATATATTGTTTTTTCTAGACTTGTATAATTAGGTTAAGCTGCTATAATAGTCCTAGAGATCTATCTTTGTTAATTTCTAAGATAGCAGCTTTGTTAATTGTTTTCTTGCCTACTAAGTTATATCTTTAGCTAAGAGCGTCTGCTTTGCTATTGTCTTTGCCTAAGGTATACAGTATCTTAAACTTGTACTGTCCTAGCATCTCTAACTATCTTACTTATTGTTTGTTTAATACCTTAGTAGTAGTAAAATATACTAAGTTCTTGTAATTAGTATAAATTGTAAGTTCTAAACAGCTTTCTGCGTATACTTGCTAATATTCTAGAAATAAGACAATTACTAGTAGTTCTTTGTTGTATATATTGTATTATTCTTCTAGTTCTAAGAACTTATATAAGTAATAAGTAATTAGGTAGTATTGTCTATCTTTTTCTTGCGTAATGCATACTCTTAATACTAAATCTAAGGTATCTGTCTCTATTTATATAGGCTTGTTGCTTTTAAATATAATTTGTATTAGAAAGTTAATATATACTTATTATAGTAACTTAAATGTGTTATCTTGTTCTTTTTCCTACTTAAAAGGTGTATCCTTCTATATAAGCTTTGTAAGTAGTAAGGTCTTCTTAGAGTAATCCTTAATAAAGCGTCTATTAAAGTTAAAGAACCTAAAGAATTCTTAAATCTCTTTAACTATTATTAGAGTAGGCTATTTCTTTACTATATCTATCTTAGTAATGCTTATCTTAACTCTATATTGTTCTACAGCAAACTCTAAGAATTCTACTTTTTTCTTGTACTACTTGTACCTTTTAGGTTTTAGTTAGAGGTCTGCTTGCTTTAAGCATTCTAGCACTTTAGTAACATGCTGTATATGCTCTTTTAGTATCTTTAAGTACACTAAGATATTGTCTAGATACACTACTACTGTCTTATTAAGGTGTGCCCTAAGGACGTTGTTAATTAACTCCTAGCACGTAGCTAGTGCGTTTGTTAGACTAAACAGTATAACTAGGTACTTATAGAGTCTATATTATGTCTTAAGTACTATCTTCTATTCTTTACTTTTCTTTATACAGATAAGGTTATATATACGTCTTAAATCTAATATAGTAAAGTATTAAGCTTTTTATAATTAATTCTGCAGCTTTGTAATATTAAGCAATAGATATTAATTTTTAACTATAATGTTATTAAGCTTCTCAAAGTTAATATAAGGTTACAGCTTACTATCTTTCTTAAGTATAAATATAATAAAGTACTCTGTAGATAATTCTAATTGTCTAATAATTCTTTTCCTAAGGTTCTTTATAATGTATTTGTGTTATATATTAAGTTTTTTCTCTAATAACTAGTAAATTAGCCTAAAAGTTAGTTACTTTCCTTCCTAGAGCTTAATCTTGTAATCTTAAGGTTTATACTTAGGTAGAGTTTTTACTGTAAGCTCTTCTTTAAATATCTATATATACTGTTTGTACAAGTTAGAGATAATAGAAGGTGTACTCTTCTCTTTAACTATTACTTTATAAGCTAGGAGCTAGTTAGTCTCTGTGCAGTTAACTGCTTGTGTTTAGCACGTCTTTGTTAAAAAGATATTACTAATCTCTTTCTTATCTCTTAGCTACTCTAGAGCTCTTAGAAGCTTTAACTATAATATACTATAGACACAGTCCTTTTGCAGTATTAACTTACTATGCGTCTAATCTATCTATAAGTTATAATGTTATAACTATAGTAATCTTAATATAACAGTATAGGTAGCTATACTTAGCACGTCTAGAGTTATTAACTTATAGTAATCTTATATTCTTAGAAGTTGTAGTACTACTTTGTAAGTTACTAAGAACTCTTCTAGTATAAGTTCTCTGTTAGCAACTTGTAAAGAGTATAGTTTATTCTTTCTTTACTTAGTTATACTTGTATAATTAATAGCAGCTTAAGACACGTAATTTCCTTATACTTCTAAGTCTACTATTGCTATTATCTATTAGCTAATTAGCACAACAGAGATTTTAATAAGGTAAATAGTCCTAATAGAATTAATAGATTAATCTCTAGCGCTTAATATTAGCATATATCTAAAAAAAGTTTCTTCTTTGCTGTTTATTTTATATAGGTTAAGAAATCTATTCTATATCTTAGCTTCTTTATAAAGCTTACAGTCTTAGTGTAAGTATTGTTACTAATATAGGTTTAAGCAGCACTTATTAACTAGTAGCTATTTTAAGTATATATATTGTGTTGTCTTTTCTCTTATAAAGCACTTCTATTGTTATTTGTTCTAGAGGTAAGTTTTATATATATTATTAGTATATTTATACTATTTTATATAATACTTATAATAAGTACTAAGAAACTATCTACTATAGAGCTTGTCTTTGTAGTATATTGTACAGCTATTATTACTACACGCAGTCTATATAGTAGTAAAGTGTTGTAAGTTTTGTAAGTCTAGTATATATATTAGTAGTAGGTTGCTGTATTGTACTAGAGCTCTGTTAAAATTAGGTTTATCTAGGCTACGCGTATCCTTGTTATATTACCTTAGTTTAGCAATTATAGCATAGTTGTTGCAGTAGTATTTACTAAACTATTCTAGTTACTATTTATCTTGCGTTTTTAAGAGCTAGTAAATAGATACTAAAGTGTTCTTACAGTTCTTACAAACTTAAAAGAGCACTATTATCTAGATTTAAGTTGTTGTGTTAATATAGTTATTTAAGAGTTGCTAGAGCAACTTCTACAACTTAATATAGGCTACTTTAAGCTTGTTGTCTATAATATCTAGTATATTATTATTGTAAGTATATTTCTAGTTATATACTGCCTTGTTGCGTGCTATATATTTATTAGACTCTTAGTTAGTAATACTAGCCTAGTTCTCTTGTTTGTCTAAATACTAATTTAAAGTTAAGATTATTCTATTATAGTTATTTTTAAACACTAGTATTTAGTGTGTATTCTTTGCTTATTACGCTAGTTAGTATATAACCTTATTAGGCATATATAGTGTAAGTACTCTACTTTAAATACTTTGTAAGTCTTTATTAAGTATAATATATCTGTTATCTGTCCTAGATTCTGTCTCTAGTTCTTCTATAAGACGTTCTATGTCTTTAGTAAGTATTTCTTTTTTACTAGTATTAGCAGAGTCTATCTTGCTAGTAAGCATGTTAAGCTGCTGCGTTACTTTGTTCTTGCTTTAGCAGTCTCTAGCGAAGTAGCCTTGTTTGCTACAGCTATAACAAGTTACTAAAGGCTTGTTACTTCCTTTACTACCTTTATTCTTGTTATCTTAATGTTTAGATCTTTTATTAAGGTTAGAGAGGTCTATTACTTTAAAGCTGTAATAGTTACTAGTGCTAGTATAGATACGTTGTAAAGTATTAGACAAGTACTATTCTTTGTATTGTCTATATTAAAAGTTGTTGTTTCTTCTCTAGAGCTAGTGTTATTTTATAGTAAACGCGTTTTATTAGCTGTTATAAATCTTATAAATAAGTTCTTAGTTAAGCTTATAAAGTTAGTTATTAATATTAATAGTTTCTTAAATAAGTATATTAATAGTATTAAGCTGTGTGCTACTATATATTAGTTCTTCTTTAACTCTTAGTTTAAGGCCTTGTTAAAACATAGTAAGTAAAGTAGTGTTGTCCTAGTTAGTATTAGCTGCAAGTTGTTAGAAGTTAGCAGCGTAGTCTGCAGCAGAGTTACACTGTTAGATGTGCTAAATCTTGTGCTAGGCAATGCTAGGCTTATTAATAACTCTAAATATAGTTGTAACTTTTTCTTTAAAGTTATCTATATTGTACATCTACTTATTAACCTTATCTAGGGTGTCTCTTACAGTATACTATTAGAAGAATAGTTTAATCTACTTTAGAGCTTAGTTACGCATATAACTAGCTATAAGAGTAACTTGCTAGACTTCTAGTACGCTCTGTCTCTAAAAAGTAAAGAATAAGTCTTACTAGAGTAGCTATTTGTCTAGTTTGTTATAGTCTCTATAGTAGAGGTTAGGCTTTACAATAGAGATTATGTTGCTTCTAGAAGCTACTATATATATAGGTAGAGCTTTGTTAGAGCTACTTAGAGTAGCTTAGTTTCCTAAAGTAGTAGGCATCTTAGAGGTATTTAAAATATTAAGGTTGTACTTTAAGCAAAGCTTATAAGTACTATTTAATTAGTTCTTAAGAATAAATATAGTAACAAGAAGCTAAAGAGGTTTATAGTAAAGAGTACAGATATAATCTGTCTATTTTAAAGGCAAAGGTAATAATAAGTAGTATAAAGTAGACTGTCTAGCTTAAAGGTTAAGGTTAAGATCTAATAGCTTAGATTATTACTTAGGTTAAATACAAACTATAAGAGTCTATATTTCTACTGTACTATATACTTATAACTATAAGATGCTTATTAACAAGCAACTAGAGTTAGTCTAATAAGATATAGTTATAATTACTTGTTAATAAGCAGAGTTGTATTATGCTTATTAACAAGTATTAGTCTGTACATGCTTGTTAACAAGTAAGTTACGTAACTTGTAATTACTTTGTCCTGTGCCCTAATCCCTAGTTCTTGTTAGGATTCTAGTTAATTACTTATTATACTGTACTGTATTCTTTGCAGGATTGTAACATATACTGTCTATTAATTAAACCTATACTTAATCTCTAGATATTATACTACTTATTACTCTAGTACCTTACTCTTCTTTATAATCTTAGACTATAGGTTCTAATATTCTATTTACTCTTATATAAAGAAGTACCTTGTAAGAATTTAACTATATGTTTTTGTGCAGGCTTAACTATAAGAGACTTAACTCTAGAGTCTGTAAAGAGACAGCTTTAAAAGCTTTAAAGCTAAACTTCTAGATAGACAGTAGTAAGAGCTTTAAGAGCAGGCTTATTATCTTCTATATAAATAAATCTTAACTAACTAGCTAGTTTAGCTTAAAACTATTTATAAGTAGGTAGAGTAGTAATAAATGCTCTATAGGAGCTTATAATAGACTAAAAAGAGCTAGTCCTTAACAAGCTAGATCTTAGGCTGCAGGAGCTAGAAGCATAGTATAAATAAGCTGCAAAGCAGCTTAGAGTAGTATAACTTAGAGAGTTATAAGCTAGATTTCTTGCAAGTAACCTAACTACGCTTAATATAATTTGTAATAGTCTTGCAGCAACTATTATAGTATTAGCAGTGCTAACTACTAGCCTTTCTTAACCTAAGCTTTTATACATATTTTTTAAAACATACTAGAGTAGACTATAATTATTAGAAGTATAACTATTAAAAGTACTTTTATAAGCTATTAGCTAACTTCTTATAGAAAATATTAGAAGTTAATTTTAGTATATAATATATCTTAGAAGTAACAAAAACTCTTTAGAAGGTATACAAAGTAAATTAATAAAGAATCTTCTTTTTCTAAAAACCTACCTAGGAAGCTATAAAAGTAGTTATGCTAGGCTTACTAGGAACTCTTTCTAAGTAAAGGCAGTAGGTATATAAAGCTTTAAATAAAGCGTTTATACTTTTTTATAGTACTTTAATAGAGTTGTTAGACTATATAAGACTATTCTAAGAAGAGTTAAGTAATACTTATAGACTTAAACTCTAGGTAATAGGTTATCTTTATACCTTGCCTAATAATATCTAAAGGTAGTTATTAATACTACCTAAAGCCTATTATATAATACTTACTTAGATAAATAAGGCTACTAATATTATATACTACTAAAGAAATTGCCTAAAGCTAGTGTAAGACAAGAAACCTATAAAAGAGCAAGATAAGTACAATTAAGATTTAAAAGGCAAGTAAGAAAGTAAAAAAACTCTAAAGAGGCTAAAAGAAAGTAGTCTAAGCTATAACAGCTTAAAAAAAGCTAAACAGGTACTGCTAAGATTAAAGACCTTGGCTCTTTATTGTTAGAGGTGTAGAAAAGTTAGATATTACTAACTAAACTGTCTATATTCTAAAAAGTCTAAGAAACCTATTAAAAAGTTAGACTTAAGAAAAAAAAAGAGATAAAAAGACTAAAGATTTACCTTCTTGCTAATATCTTTTATATTTAGAAGAGTAAGGACCTTAGCACTCTTTATACTATACTATACCTCTAACTAGTATACTTGCTTACTATTTAAGTAGTTATAAGATTATTAAACGTAATAGAGTATTTAGTTAATAGAGGTTCTTAGCTAAACCTGCTATCTGCAATAATAGTAAAAGAGTAAAATCTCTAAGTTAAATCTCTTACTAAAGCTATTAGAAAAAGAGGTAAATAGTAGTAATGTATATATATATAGTACTACTACTATTACAACTACTATTACTTACTCTAGAAGTAATAAAAGAGCTTAGAAGATACTGTTTGTAGTTACAGACTAAAAGAAGTACTAAGTATACCTTAGTCTACCTTAGAATAATAAATATTAGTCTAAACTAGCCTATATTATAAAGCAAATATAGTTTAGAAGAGAAAAGACTAAAGAAAAGCTTTTTTTCTAACTTGTTACTACTAAAGATACTAAAGAGTTTAAGAGCATAGTATACAACTATTACAAGCTTAGCTAGTTAGCTTAAGCTTGATAAGATAGCTTACCTATAAGGTGCTTGTTTATTTAGCTTACTACTAAGAAGCTCTAAGCTTCTTGCTTAAGTACTTACGTGCGCAGCTTAGCTACAAACACGTAACTACTAAATATTTTCTTTGTATATAATAATATTTTGTCTAATTTATAGTAAAGGTACTAATTATTTAATTTAATTACTAGAGTAGAGTCTTACAAGCTTGATAATAGTTATAAGCCTAGCTTTCTAAGCATAGTAGATCTATCTGTATACTTAGTGTTAAGCTTGTTAGACACTACTCTAATACTCTAATTAAATTTTTATACTATACGTTCTGTACTACTAGGCTACTTATAAAATATATTATAAACAAGCTTACGCTCTATAGTAGCACTGCGCTAAGGGCTAATAGAGCTTGTTAGCTTAGGACTAGAAGTAACTAGCCTAGTTAGTATATCTAACTAACCTAGAACACGCAGCTTAGAGACGTGTAGAAGCTTGTTAACCTAGACAGTCTTACATTACCTAGTATCTATAAAGGCAGTCTTTGTCTACTAGGAGAGAGCTCTATAACAGCTTGTCTTACTAGTTTTAACAGCATAAATTAAGCTACTCTCTTAGTAGAGACAGGCTCTACCTAAACAATGCATAGTTAAGCAACTACCTAAGCCTAGTTAAGCTCTAAGTAATATACTTAGGAGCTTACTAAATATAAAATTAAAGTAAGCAAGTAGGTAGTAAAAGTAGAGTACTTATAAAAGCTATAGAACTAGGTTAATATAACAGTTAAGCTAGTAATTATATTAGCTATAACAGTGTAGCTTGTTAATAAAGGTAAAACCTCTCTCTAAGCTCTTATTATAGAGTTAAAGAAGGAGTTTAAGCTAATAAGCCGTAGCCTACTTACTAAGCTGCGCGCAGAGTACTATAGACACCTTAGAGTAGCTTGTTAGAGACAAGTAGCTCTTTAAGAATAGTTCTAAAAATAGAACCTACTTTACTTCTAAGCTAAGTTATATAAGCTCTTAGAAGTAAGTAAAGAGCTTACTACTTAGGACTTTCTAAAAGTAATTACCTATAAAATTGCACTAGAATAGAGTTGTATAATATACTAAAAGATTGTCTAAGATAGTATTCTAGAGCTCTTTATACTTACACTTAACTAGGTAGCTAAGGTATTTAGTGTGTTAATGCACAAGTATATAATAAAAGTAGAAAAAGATAACCTTAGTATTTTTGCTACCTTTAAGAGCTGCTTAGATAGTGCTCTAGCGCTTAGAGCACTCTAGAGCAGCCTAAGCAGCTTAGAAGAGTACTAGAGCTATTTCTGCCTATACAAGTCTTAAGGCTATAAGCACAAGTAGAAACCTACTAAGTGTAAGAGTCTTAAAGCAGCTCTAGGTAAGAAGAGTAATTAGGAAATGATAGAAAAGTACTGCCTAGATATTATCTAGAAGCTTAACTTAAACAAGTTTAAAAATCTTAAGCAAGCTATTAAGCAACTTAGCTAAGGCACTAAAGCTCTACTAGCCCTAGTACTAATTATTGCTAGTACTATAAAGGCAGTTAAGTTTGTTAGTAATATCTAAGCTACTCTAATAAATTCTAAAATAATAAGTAAGCTAGTAGACCTAGAAGCAAATATATATTTAGAAGTATATAATATTATAAATTTTAGTATAATATACTCTATAGGCAAGTTGCTTACACAGGCAAGTTGCTTACTTTTACTAAGACTCTACTAAACCTTACTCTATTATAGCCTAAAACACTACACTCTAGCGCTACAAAGTATAGTACAGCTTAGAATATTATTTAGAGACTACTTCTATATTATTCTTGCACATTTGCGTATTACGTCTAGTCTAATTATACTGTCTACAGTGTTATTAGAAGGGCTTACTTGCTTTAGCACGCACCTACTTCTTTAACTTCTTACTATTACTACGCGCTCTAAACTCCTTTAGAGCTACTATCTACTACTCCTTTTTAACTATAAAGGTCTCTTTCTTCTAGATTTACTTTCTTTTGCGCAATTTATATTCTATAGCAGCTACTAAAGCTGTATAAAGCTTAGTATTCTCTTGTTGTGCTAAAACTAGCTTATATAATAAAATTGCTCTCTCCTTTGTATAGTACTTAAGTACACTTAGCATAGAATTAGGTAAGCTACTCTACTACTTCTTATACTTCTCTTAAATCAGAGTTAATTGCAACTAAAGTTCTAAGGTATTACTAGAGGTTTACAACTACTAAAGCTTATTATTATTAAGAAGTTATAGTAATAGAGTGTGCAGCTTTATATTAAGGCTTATTATAACCTGTCCTAGGTTAAAAAAGACTAGTCTAGCGCCTTAGAACTCTCTTTAGATGTTACTAGAAGTAAACACAGTATTACAAGCTGCTTTAAAGTATAGCAGAAACTTAAGCTTTGTAATATAGTTAATCTAGTTATATATAAAGTCTTTAGCTTAGCGCCTATATACTTTCTTTAGAGGGGTAAAACAGCCTATATTAAGTAGCTGCAGAAGGTGCAATAAATACAGAAGTATATATACAGTAATAATCTTATTATCTTTATAGTATTTCTAAAGAACTAGTAAGTTATAGCTCTTATAACTATTAATAACTAGTAGATAGTTGCTACTAATAGTATACTTCTTTGTATGCGCGTTAAAATACTTTAACTAGTTAAGACTAAGTTTATTAGTAGTCTAGCTGTTCTAAGAGACTCTAATAACCTAGTTATAGAGTAGATTATCTTCTTTATACTAGTTTAAAAGGTAGTTATAGCTCTAGAAGATAATAAAGAGTAGAATAGCTTACTTTTTAGTATTAATACTCTTAATAACTATTATCTACTCTTAATTACTTAGCTAGACTTACTTTAGTTGTCTTTGTCTCTCTAAAGCTGTAACAACTACTCTAGTAGATATTTAGCTTATTATAAAGCCTGTCTTATTAAAGTTATAGGTATTATTATTCTAGATACTATACTTAGCTTTAAAATTAGCTACTAGGCTAAACTAGCTTTATATAACCTTAAGATCTTTGTAGAGAGCTCTTTTATAGTTATACTTGCAATTAAACTTTACTTTAAGCTCTAGTTAGCACTTAATAAATATACTAAGCTAGTTTAGACTAATATAGCTTAGACTGTGCTTAGTACGCAAAGAATTAGCTATATTAGCTACAGCTAAAAGGCAGAGAGCAAATTTTTGCGCATCTAACTTAAGTATGTACTTAATAATTACCTACTTCTTATTATTACCTAGTCTTTGCAAGTTAAGTATTGTATTACTGTATAAAAGTTATCTTGCATATTAATTAAATAGTGTCTTTTAAGAAACGCTATAGATTGCTATAGTATATTGCTAGGACAGATTTGCGTCTCTTTTAAAAGCTTAAAATACAAGCTGTATCTAATATTTGTTTAACACGTCTCTCTAAGCTTGTTAGCAAGGTATTAGTATAAGTAGAGTAGTTTAGTAGAGTCTTAGCAAAAGTAAGCAACTTGCCTGTGTAGGCGACTTGCCTGTAGAGTACGTTATACTTACTCTCTAACTATACTATTTTAGATAATAGAGTAGCTACGCACCTTATAAACAGCACTAAGCTACTAGTACCTAGCACTTTCTGTCTAGCGTTAAAGGTAGAGACAGTAGAAGCAGGCACCTAAGCATTTTCTATTACTAGCTAAAGAGCTTATTTATTTAAAAACATACTTTATAGAAAGTAAAGACTATATATAGATAACTTACTCTTATAGAATATAGTTGTAGTAAAAGAATTCTATATAAATATTATCTTAGAAGCTTGTTTAAATAGTAAAGGTCTCTAGTACCTTAGCTTCAACTTTACACTCTATATAAGTTACTTAGAGAAACTAAGATTTAGTATTATATATTCAACTCTTAAGTACGCTTTTAGCTTTACTTTTTTTATTTAAAATATAAGCTACTTTCTTCTTATATACTAAACTTAGTGAATACTATAGTACCTAAACAATCTTATACTACTTACCTAAGAAGCTTAGATAAAGACTTCTAGCACAAATAAGCTAGCTACCTAGGCCTAGAAGCTCTTTAAGCCTTAGTAAAGAGAGTACACAGCGTGTATATAAGTAGAACAGGTTAAAAAAACTGCTAACACTGTGTAATTATACATACTAAATAGGTAGTAAGCTAAAGAAAGTGTAAGAAGCCTAGGCAACTATTTTAGAAAGTAGGTCAAGACTTATTTAATATACCTCTAGGCTATAGCAATAAGTTATAAATCTTTTTAATTAAAGAGTACTATAGTAGAGAGCTCTTTGTATACTGCTTACAAAGCAAGATATTTATAAAAATCTTAGATGTCTTTACAAATTTTATACGCTAGGTACTTACTTAGTATAAGCTTAAAAGTTACAAGATTACTTAGAATAATAATACTGTAATAGTACTATAGTATAAGAGCTCTAAGTACAAGTACTAAGCGCTTAAAGAGAGTATTAAAAAAGAGGTTACTCTACTCTATATATATAAGCTAAATAGCAGCCTAGAAGGAGCTAGTTAAGAGATAATAATAAAATTATTAAAGATAGCAAGCAGTACTAACTTACTCTAGAAGCTCTAGCTAGAGGTTATAAAAGCTGCTGTATAGCTATATAATATAAGCCTATCTTATATAAATAAGCTATATAGCTCTAACAAGCAGCTTAATTAGTAGTTTACCTAGTATTTTTGCTAGTATACGCCTAAGCTTGTAAGAGAAGTAATAGCTAATCTTAGGCCTTATTAGAGTAGTGTTTATACTTATAGCTGCTGCGCGTATTCTTTAAACAAGAAATAAGCAGCTAGATATAATAAGAAAGGCTTTAAAGTTACTCTGCAGGGCTATATTAGTTACCTTGTTAGTTATTAAGCTTTTAATATATAACATACCTTACAAGCAAGCAAGCTAATAGGTAAGCAAGCTACTTTTACTAAGCCCTTACTAAAATCTAACCTATTATAGCCTAAAACACTATACTTTAGCACTTTATAGCAGACTACAGTATATAATATTATTTAGAGACTACTTTTATATTAATCTTACATGTTTACACGTTGTAGCTAGTCTAATTGCACCTTTTACAGCGCCTTTAAGTTAGCTTACTTTCTTAAGCACACAGCTGCTTCTTTAGCTTCTTTCTATTACTACGCACCTTAAACTTCTTTAGAGCTGCTAGTTACTGCCTATCTCTAACTGTTAGAGTCTGTTTTTTCTAAACCTACTTTCTTTTGTATAACTTTTGTTGCGTAGCAGCCTTATTAGCTGCTTAAAGCTTGCTAATTTCCTATTAGGCTAAAACTTGTAACAACACAGAATGCTAGAAGTCTAAAAGCTATAGGTATCTGCTATAAAGTGTATAAAAGCACTAAGATAAACTATAGAACTAGATCTTTATTTCTATAGGTCTTGTACAAAAGAATACTTTAAAACTATCTATCTAAACTCTATAGAGACTTTCCTTCTTATACTTAGAAGCTTAGAGAAGACTGTACTAAGAAGTAGTTAGAAGATAAATCTAAGTTAGATAGTTATTAGGTAGTATAAGGTAGACTTAAAGAACTAGGCTTGTTCTTATATTGCTCTCCTCCTTGTAGGCAGATTGTCTCTAATTCTGCAAAATTATAAGAAAAATTCTTGTGCTTTAAAGGTTTAAACTTTAAGAGAGTGTAAAATAAATCTAACTTTTCTCTATCTAAAGACTCTAGTCTTTCTTTACTATTATTAACCTCTATTTAGGTTTTGCTTTACAACCTATATTAGCTACCTTATACTTATTTATCTTAGGCAATCTCTCTAGTAATAATAACTAAGCAAATTAGATTATTACTAAGCTTATAGCTATTATAAGAGCTTACACTATAATAAGGTAGCTTTTACTAAAGTTGTAGTAACTATAGAAATATATTTAATCTACTTCCTAATTAGGTTAAATTGCTTATAGCGTGCTTCTTAAGTAAATAACATGTGCTCTGCCTATTCTATTTTCTAATAGATACTAATTCTTGCTATAAGTACTTTAAATATCTCTATCTAATTGCTGCTAACTGTTGCTAGGCTTGTTTTTTAGTTACTATGCTAATACCTGTCTCTTCTAGCACTCTTATAGTAGCCTATTAGGTTATCTACCTTTATTTAATTTAGGCCTTTGCGTAAGAAAACGCAGTAGTATACGCCTTTAATAAAGTATTATTATTAAAGTATACTTATTATATACTTTAGAACAAGAAGTATTGTCTAGTTTAATTACTATCTCTACTCTCTTATTTACTTTTACTAACTTATATAGGTGCTAATTTATATTAAAGCTAAGTATAATACTTTTTATAGCAATCTTGTTGTGTAGAAAGAAGCTATAGTAGAAGAAAGTAAGAAGTTGAGAGAGCTAAAGGTAGTAGCTACAGCTGCTGTTTATAAGGCTGCTTAGAGTAGCCTTTATTAGTCTACTTATACCTTAGTAAGTATAGTATAGGTAGCAACTACACAGCTTAAAGAAGTGTTAGCTGCTAACATGTTACTCTATTAGTACTATATCTAGCCTGTTACTAATTAGGCCTTAGTAGAGGTAATAAGAGCGCTTACTGTGTAGGTAAGGTCTCTACGTAATAAGGTAGTAGAGCTAAGGCAGGTAGTAGTATCTCTACAGGCTCTAGTAGTTAAGGCTCTATAGTAAAGCACTAAGAGCAAGAGTCTTAAGAAAACTATGCTTAAAAAAGCTTAGCTTTCTTTAGATACTCTTATAGTAGACACTAAAGAAAAGATAAGCAACGTTAGTAAGGCTTTAGCTTAATTACTATATATATAGTAAACTAGACGTTTTCTTTTATTACTTAGCTAGGTTAGTAGAAGTTTAGAGTAGTCTAGATTTTCTTTGTCTTTTAATTTTATAACGTACTTACTTAAACTATTACTAGCTGTTTTCTTTTTAAGATTTAACCTAATTTAGTAACTACTTTAGAAGACTTAGTAATTATAGATACTTATTATAAAATGCTCTTAGCTTATAAAAAGTATTCTTAAAGTTTTCTACTAAGTACTAAGTAGAGTTGAAGTTGTATTCTATCTAGCTTATATAGTACTTTGTACGTTGTTAGAAGAGTTTACTTGCTAGTATCTTATACACTTCCTATTCCTTAACTCCTTAGATTAAGACACCTAAGAGTTTTAAGGCTTCTTGTCTAAGTAAAGAGTCTGCTAGGTCTTTGCAAAGTATATCTAGAGCAAAGATGTTATAAATTTATAAGCTAGAAGGAAGTTTTAAACACTATAAATAACTAACTTACTTAAGAAGCTAGAATAGACCTTTCTATAAGTTAGATAGCTTTTAGCTTAGTTAATCTATAGCTAAGTTCTTAGTTAACAAGTATACTTTATTACTTACTGCCTAGTTATCTAGACTATAGTACTTGTCTTTTATAACTTTTATCTATAACTGTGCCTTTTCTATATTTTCTTTTACTACTTTTTAAGCTTAGTGTATATAAGTTGCTAAAGTAAGCGCGTCCTAGTAGTTTAGGTTATTGCAAGGAGTTATATCTATATTAGATCTGTTCTATTACTAGCTCTATCTTAGTTTACTTCTAAACAGTACCTAATAGAAAGTTATTCTAATACTAGAATAAAGTGAAGTAAGCTATACGCAGTTAATAAGCAGCAGTAGTTTAAACTAGTTATCCTAGTAGTATATTATAAATAGTTGTAGCTTTTAGTTGATATGCTTGTTTATAATCTCTGTTTAGCTGTTAGTTTTCTTATAGTAGGCAGTAGAAAGTTTAACTTTAACACTAATAATCTAACAGAACTTAGACTAGAAACAAGATACAAACTAAAGTCTATAATTAAATACTATTAACTCTAAGGTAACGTACTCTACAGGCAAGCTAATTAACAGGAAAGCTGATTACTTTTACTAAGCCTCTACTAAAGTAACCTCTATATACTAATACCTTAATAACAACTTAATATTAATATGTTAAAGAAAGCTTGAATACAGCTTGCGCTTTAGGCTCTTAAACAAGATGCAAATCTTACCTAGTAACACGCTGCAGCTATCTATAAGATGCCTTAGAGTACACTAAGTATATAATATATAGAATAACCTTTATATACTAATTCTATAGCTAACTTACAAAAGCTAGACAATAACAAAGAGCAGGTAATTATTAAATATGTCTTTAAGCTAGACACGCAAGGATTTAGCCCCTAGATAGTAGACATAGCTGCTATAGCTAATTCTCTACACGCTAAGTGCAATCTAGGCCTTGTTAGTATAAACTAGCCTAGTATATTTGTAAAGTGTTAGCTAGAGCTTAAAGTAATATCTAATTGCAAGTACAACTATATATAAGCTATCTGCAAGGATTTAAGAGTTGTATAGGGCTAGTTTAGCCTAGTAGCTAATATTAAAGCTAAGTATAGCATCTAGAATAATAATACTTATAACTTTAATAAGACAGGATTTATAATAGGCTAAATCTCTCTAAGAGCAGTTGTTACAGCTTTAGAAAGACAAGAAAAGCTAAAGACAGTCTAGCAAGGCAACTAGAAGTAGACAATAGTTATACAGAGTATTAATACAAAAGAATAGGCTATTCTGCTCTTTATTATCTTTAAGGCATACTCTTACCTCTCTAGCTAGTACAAGAAGAAAGACCTGCCCTAGGATTAAGTTACTAGAGTCTTTAGTAACAGCTAGACTACTAATAAGCTTAGTCTTAAGTAGTTTGAGTACTTTAATGCGCATACAAAGGAGGGTACTGTTAGTACTTACTAACAGCTAGTTATTAATAGCTATAAAAGCTACAACTTGCTTTAATTCTAGTAATACTATAAAGAAAACAAGATTATTACTATATATATACCTCTTTACTTATTATACCTCTTATAGCTACTTAATATAGGTTGTTTTGCTTCTTTAAAGAAAGTATATAGGTACTAAGCTAAAACACTTATATACAACTAAGTTACTTACTTTATAAAGACTAAGTTCTTCTTATACTTTAAAGTAGCCTACAATATAGTATTTACTCTTAGCAATATCTAAAGAGAGTTCTAAGGTGCTAGATAAGTCTTATTAAACTTAGAATAAGTTATTTTAACTCTTAATATAAAGCTGCAGACTCTACTACTACTACTTGCTACTAACAACAAGCTCTAGCAGTTGCAAACCTCTAGCAATACTCTAGAATTTAGGTCTTAATTAACTCTTATTTAAGAAAAGTATAAGAAGTAGCAAAGTAGCTTATCTAATTCTGTTCTAAGTGCGCTTAAGCACTATACAAAGGGGAGAGTAATTTTATCTTACAAGCTAGTTTTAGCCTAATAGGAAATTAGCAAGCTTTAAGTAGCTAATAAGGCTGCTACGTAACAAAAATTATATAAAAGAAAGCAGATTTAGAAAGAAGAGACTCTAATAGTTAGAGATAGGTAGCAACTAGCAGCTCTAAAGAAGTTTAAGGTGTATAGTAATAAGAAGAAGCTAAAGAAGCAGATGCGCGCTAAAGAGGGTAAACCATCCTAACAACGCTGTAGACAGTGCAACTAGACAAGATATAACGCGCAAACGTGCAAGAATAAAGTAAAAGAGGTATCTAAGTAATATAACAGCTTGTTTTGCTTTATACAGTACTAATTTGTAGTATTTTAAGCTATAATAGAAAGAGAGTTTAGTAAAGCTTAGTAAAAGTAATTAGCTTGCCTGTTAATTAGCTTGCCTGTAAGGTACGTTATAGCTAAAACAATAAACCTATTAAATAAATAAGAAGGCTATTTCTTATATAGTTTTTATTTTATAATATAGGATAATAGTTACTTATTTTGTTAATTAGGTAACAATAATAAGTATCTAATTGTATCTAGTTTTGTCTTTTAGAAAATTCTTAAAATCTATATACAAGTACTATATAGGTTAATTAGAAATAGGTAGTGTTAGAACCTATAGTCTAAGGGCACAGAGAAGAGTAAAGTATTAAGGTAATAAGTAGTACAATATCTAGAGATTAGGTACAGGTTTAATTAGTAGACAGTAGACTGTTTGCTGCTAAGCAAGAACAGTGCAGCAGACTCCTAGCCTTTATAGTAAGCTCTGCTGTTTAGCCTTATAGCCTCTATAAACCTAAGGAGCTAATAATATCTCTTTTCTAAGACTAAACAACCTAAGCAGGTATCTTCTAGAGCTCTTAGAGCAGCTGTAAGCTATTACAGCCTGTATTAGCACTAGGTAGTTTAAAGAAGTTTGTTTAGTAGTAATCTTAGCTATCTAGAAATTCTGTTAAATTCCTAGATTTTAACTTACCTTTACTTACCTGCCTTTACCTTACCTTTACTATAATAGTCTGTGCTTGCTATGTTACTGCTGTAAAGTAAAGTACTATATAATAGTCCTTCTCTCTTTATTTTAGTCTATTACTTTTACTTTTACCTGCTAAGTAGTACGTGTTTTTAAAATTTTAACTCTTTTTAGATCTTTAAGATAATATCCTAGTCTGTGCTATTATACCTTATTATAGCCTATTATAGCTTAAATTAGCTAGCAGTAGCTAAAAAGCGCTATTCTTATCTTCTCTAAATCTAGCTTTAGCTAACTATAGTGTTATAGACTGTTAGGAGCTATTTTACCTTATAACAACCTATAGTTGCCTATAGTTACTTGTTTGCAGCTGTAACAATAAATTAAGGCAAGGTTTTAAATATTATAGCTAATTCTGCTACAAGGTTATACTATATATATGCCTACTACGTCTACTATTTTACTTCTAGCTAGGTTTACTTTTATAGCACTCTTAGGTGCTACTTTCTTATCTTTACTACTGCAAACTGCAAGTACTTTAGGCCCTAGCTTGTTTTAATTAAGAATGCGCTATCTGTCTAGTATATAAAGTGCTTCTACTACTTCTTGTCTAACAGCAACTGTTTTATAGTATTTAGTACTATTCTGTAGTATTATATCCTCTTCTAATATGTTATAGCTTGCTAAGGCCCTTAATAAAGACCTTAAGACGCTCTATAGCTATTTCTAGTAGTAGAAAGCTAATAATACTACTATTATTTAGAAGATTACTGCAGAAGCCTTTCTTATAAAGTATTATATTGCCTTTGCTAAGACTATCTAGTTGTAAGTTATTAAAGCCTATTCTAAGCTGGAATAAAGTATTATTAACTTTTATAGTAACTACTTACTTTAAGCTAACTACTTTACCTTCTACTCTAGCGCTTTAAGTAAACATAATAACCTGCAGTCTAAAGTGCATAGTAAGACCTATAAGTATAACAAAGTAACTACTAAGGCTAAGCTTGTAGCTCTTAAGCGCAAGCTTTAAGTAGATGTTAACTCTATAACTAACTCTCTATCTAAAAAGGTTAATCTTACTCTTTCTAAGCTATTTTATGCTATTCTGTACTAGAATACTATATTCTAATATATTACAGGGTAAGAGCAAGGCTAGTGTAGCTAATCTAGAGAAGTGTTCTCTTTTAGCTAAGATTAATACTTTTAAAGCTAAGATTACTGCTCTAGAGACCTATAAGGCTAGAAAGTCTAGTTAAGTAAAGCACACTACTACTAATAAGATTAACAAGGTTAAGTACAAGAAGAATAGTGTCTTTTTATACACTTCTAGGCTGTAGTGCAGTAGTTTAGTGTCTAGTAGGATATTCTATGCTATTTTACAGCATAGAGGTGCTTTCTCTAGCATTCTAGTTAATAGTAGCTCTCTTTAAGCCTTTTCTAGTATATCTGCCTTTATAAGGCACATCTTTAGTTTCTAATAGAGTTTTTAATTATATTTCTAATTCTTATAACCTATTATATAATATTATAGGCTATTCTAGGCTATAATACTCTATATACCTTTTAGATAAATCTAAGTGCTATTAAATACCTAAAAACCTAGTAAGAAAAAATAAGTAAAGGTACGTCTAGATTCTTATACTTAGGATTTTTTAATATTTATAGGTCTGTTCTCTTTTTTTTTAGGTAGCTAACCTAGCTGCCTTTTAGCCTTTACTTCTATAAGTTTCTTTTTTAAGAGTATTTTATTGCTGTTCTAGAATTATTTAAGTGTATTAGAAGAAATATTTACTCCTAGCTTTTATAAGTTCTTAGACTTAGAGTAACTAACCTACTTAACGTAATAAAGCTATTAGCTATTATTATCTTGTTTTCTTTTAATTATCCTTTTTACCTCTTATATATTATTGCTAAAAATACGCAAAGTTTTATAATCTTAACCTTTAGATGTATAATTAACCTTTTATAGTTAAAAGGCTTGAGTAACAACGCGTAGAATACTAGATATACTACTTATAGGCCTAAGAAGTCTACTTTAAACGCTGTTAGGCTAATCTAGGCTACTATACGCCCTAGTCTAATATACTTCTAGTTTAGCTTCTACTTTAGCCTAGTAGACTTTATATAGCAATTAGAGATTATAACTTAGTCTTTAATCTTAAAAGGTATAGTAAGCTTGCTTTTATTTTAGTACGCCTCTTAGTAGGTATTAGTAGTAATAATCTTGCTTTTATATTCTCTTTGTATTTCTAGGACCTTTGTAGTAACCTGCCTTTCTAGGGGCAACTCTCCCTACTTAAGAGGTATTATAGGCTAATCTGCGCTGTAAAAGGTTATTTTATACTTTACTATAAATAAGGTACTCTTTATAGTTGTGTATATACTGTTATTGTACGCAAACTCTGTAATTAATATCTATAAGGCCTAATTGTCTTGTTCTAGAGAACAGTAGCACTAAAAGTACTACTTTAGTGTTTAGTTTTGTCTTTTAGTCTGTCTATCTGTCTAAGAGTAGTAAGCAGACAAGAAGACCTTCTTTAAGTTAAGGTAGTGCTAAAATATATTCTAGTATTTAGTGTTTATTAGAAGACTTCTGTCTAAGATTACTCTTTTAAGTATACTATAAGGTTAAATTACTTTTCTAATCTAAGCCTAAGCTAAGTTAACACTGTCTTAGTCTCTTCTTATAGGTATATAATATACTATTTTTATAAGTTAGCATACTACTATAAGTATAGTATTATATACAATACTATTTGTCTTGCTTAGTAGTAGTTTAGTAATAAAATCTATTATTACTTCTTACTATACTTAATTTAGGAGAAGAAAGGGCGCTAGTAATCTATAAGGCTAATGCTAAGTAGGTATTAACTTCTTACAAGGTATACACTTGTAATAGTACTGTTCTATATCTGCTTTTATCTCTTTCTATTAATATTAGTACTAGAGCTTCTCTAGTATCTTTCTTATACTAAATAACTAGCAAGTAAGCTGTTGTAACACTCTTCTATTATAGAGGCCTTTTCTTTTATTATTATAAGTTTAAGTAGCTTCTTATATAGATTGCTAGGCTACTATATAGTATTATAGCTTTTAATTAAGTTACTCTTGCTACTTATACCTGCCTTATTAGATTCTATATTAATTACTTCCTTAGCTGCCTTTAAAGCCTTAGGTAATTGTCTTTCTACTCTTAGGAATTTACTTAGGGCTAGCCTTGTCTTTTTTAGTAGGGTCTTTAATTTAGTTAATCTAGTAAGCACTACTAAGATTTGCAAGCTAGTATTTCTTTTACCTGCAAGCAAGTTCCTAAAAGGCTGTACAAAGGCCTTATTATATTTTTAAGAGAGATATTATACTTCTAATATATAGTTAAGTTACCTTAATAAGCTATTAGCTAGATTTATACTTCTTAATTAGTAAGAAAGTGTAAAATTATACTAGCTTACCACTAAACACAACTTTACTTTTCTATTATTTAACACCTTAGTTTCTATAAACTATTTAAAGTTTATATAGTCTGTAAGAATATTAAAATAGATTCTTTAAAAGTAGTAGCACTAATACTTAACACTGCTAACTATTGCAAGTAATTCCTAGTTATATGTGTTGTAGTTATACTCTATACTAATAACTTGCGCAAGTAGAAGTCTACTAGTCTCTACTAGTCTTTTCTTCTAGGTTCTAGGCTATACTAGCTTAGAATGCCTAATATAGTACTGCCTAACGCGTTAACTCTAAGTCTAGTCTTTTTCTCTCTTTTAAAATGTACTAAGATAGGAACTTCTAAGAATGTATTTCTTAGCTTATTAAACACTTTAACTGCCTTTAGCAGAAGCTGTAAGGCTTAGCTTTCTTCTCTCTTTATAGCAGGGCTGCTCTAAGCCTGTCTTACTTCTTTCTTAGTAAGAGACGTTAGCAGTAAGACTATATAGCTAAATCTTGTAATAAACTAGTTATAGTAGTTTATAAATCTAAAAAACACTTAGATGTTATATACTATAGATAGTAATAGCTAATTTTAGATTATTTAGACCTGTTATAGGTTAATACTTACTCTTATAGGTAAGATAACGTATTTAAAGTACTTTGTGTGCTAAGTGTGCTACTTGCACTTTAAAAGCTTAATAAATAGCTTATAGTTGCAGAGTCTTCTAAGTACCTTCTTTGTATAAAGTATATACTCTTCTTCTGTGTTAGAAAAGATTAAGATATTATCTAACTATATAATACAGGATATATTAATTAAACCTAACAAAGCTTTATTAACATATACTTAAAACTGCGCAGGAGCGTTAGTAAGGCTAAAAGGCATAACCTTATATTTAAAATAGCTATATCTTGTATAAAAAGCTGTCTTCTATTTATTCTCTTCTTTAATTCTAATCTTATAGTAAGCATCTCTAAAATCTAAGTTTAAATATATTTTTACTTATAAAAAACACTCTAAAGATTTAGATATTAAAAGTAGAAAGTAGTAGTTTTTTACAGTAACCTTGTTAAGGCTTTTATAGTTAATACAAAGGTATAAGCTGCTATCTTTTTTTTTTATAAAGAGTATAAGAGTACTTACTAGCAATCTTAAGTACTATATCTAACTTCTTGCTATAAAGTTAGTTAGGTACTTTTACAACACTACTAACTTAGCTTCTAAGAGACTATAAAGTAATTTAAAAGGCAGGCTTTTACCTTCTACTATATAAATAGCTAGGTTGTTTAAACTGTATTTAGAAAGAACTTCTAAGTTGTCTTTTAATATAATATTAGAAAACTTAGTATACTATAAAGGAAAGTAGTCTGTAATAGTTACTTATAGCTTACTTTAGCCTATAAAGTTAATAAGGCATATATACACCTCTACTATAGGGTTGCGTATTATACTCTTAAACTCTTTAGTATCTTTAGTAGCAACTTGTTAGAAAAGAAGCCTTTTTTTAGTCTTCTCTCTCTTAAACAGTATTTACTTTGTAACGTAGTTTAGTTTAGGTTGACACATATAAATCTAAGATAGACTAGGGTATACTTAGTACCTTTTTAAGTCTATAACTACAAACAGTATCTCTTAAGCTTTTTTATTGCCTTTAGAGTTAGTAATAGTAGTTATTATAGTAGTAGTACTATATATATATACATTGCTACTATTTACCTCTTTTACTAATAGCTTTAGTAAGAGATTAACTTAGAGATTTTGCTTTTTTGCTATTATTGCAGACAGCAAGTTTAGCTAAGAACCTCTATTAACTAGACACTCTATTACGTTTAATAATCTTATAACTACTTAAACTATAAGTAAGTATACTAGTTAAAGGTATAGTACAGTATAAAGAGTGCTAAGGTCTTTACTCTTTTAACTATAAGAAATATAAGTAAAAAGGTAGACCTTTAGTCTTTTTACTTTTTTTCTTTTTCTAAGTCTAACTCTTTAATAAGTTTCTTAGACTTTTTAGAATATAGACAGTTTAGTTAGTAACATCTAACTTCTCTACACTCCTAACAATAAAGAGCTAAGGTCTTTAGCCTTAGCAGTGCTTATTTAGCTTTTTTTAAGCTGTTATAGCTTAGACTGCCTTTTTTAGCCTTTTTAGAGTCTTTTTACTCTTCTGCTTGCCTTTTAAATCTTGTTTATACCTATTTTGCTTTTTAACAAGCTTTTTATCTTGCACTAGCATTAGGTAATTCTTTTAGTAGTATATAATATTAGCAGCTTCTTTTATCTAAGTAAGTATTACGCAATAGTCTTCTAGTAGTATAAATAACTGCCTTTAGATATTGTTAGGCAAGGCATAGAGATAACCTATTACTTAGAGTTTAAGTCTATAGGTATTACTTAACTCTTCTTAGAACAGTCTTATCTAGTCTAACAACTTTATTAGAGTGCTATAAGAGAGTATATATACTTTATTTAAAGCTTTATATACTTACTACCTTTGCTTAGAGAGAGTTTCTAGTAAGCCTAGTATAACTACTTTTATAGCTTCTTAGGTAGGTTCTTAGAAAGAAAAGATTCTCTATTAATCTGCTTTGTATGCGCCCTAGAAGGTTTTTATTGCCTTTAAGATATATTGTATACTAAAATTAACTTTTTGTATTTTCTAAAGGAAGTTAGCTAGTAGCTTATAAAAATACCTTTTATAGTTATACTTTTAATAATTATAGTCTGCTTTATTATATTTTAAAAATATATATAGAGGCTTAGGTTAAAGAAAGCTAGTAGTTAGCACTGCTAGTACTATAATAGTTACTGTAAGACTGTTATAGATTGTGTTAAGTATAGTTAAGTTACCTACTAAGAACTTAGCTTATAACTCTCTAAGTAGCACTACCTTAAGCTACTTTACAGCTTGTTTATACTATACTTCTAGCTCTTACAGTTTAAGGTCTAGCTTGTTAAAGACTAGCTCTTCTTAGTCTATTATAAGCTCTTGCAAGGTATTTGTTACTACTCTGCCTACTTATAGATAGTTTTAAGCTAAACTAGCTAGTAAGTTAAGATTTGTTTATATAGAAGATAATAAGCTCTCTCTTAAAGCCTCTGCTACTATCTGTCTAGAGGTTTAGCTCTAAAGCTTTTAAGGCTGTCTCTCTAAAGACTCTAGAGTTAAGTCTCTTATAATTAAGCTTGCACAAGAACTTATAGTTAAATTCTAACACAGTACTCTTCTATATAAAAGCAAACAGAATATTAGAACCTATAGTCTAAGAGTACAGAGAAGAGTAAGGTATTAAGGCAACAAGTAGTATAATATCTAGAGATTAGGTATAGGTTTAATTAGTAGACAGTAGACTATTTACTGCTAAGCAAGAACAGTGCAGTAGACCCCTAGCCTTTATAGTAGGCCCTTCTATTTAGCCTTACAGCTTCTATAAACCTAGGGGGCTAACAAGTAGCAGATATAGGTATCTACAGAATTAGGTCTATTTTAGATAAATATAGCAACAAGAGATATAGTTTCTTATATATTGTTTATAGCTTACTCTTATACCCTGCTAGTAATACTACTAAAATAGTAGCTAGTAGGTTTTCTTTGCGCTTAAGTAAGTAGTAGATACTTAATTATAAGCTTCTTAGATAAAGCGCGTGTATAATAAAGAGTCTAAGGCTATACATAACTAATCTTAATATAAGAGCAGGCTGTTATAGATCTAATAACTAGAGGCTAGAGATTTTTACTCTTTCTTACAGGCCTAGTAATTATATTATAGCACAGCTTTAATTAGTTCTAAGAAGTCTAACTATATCTCTAGCTGCAAAGTGCAGATAGTGTGTACTAAGAGATATAAAAGAAAGACCTAGGCAAGGTTAGAGTTAATATAGTTGTAAAGTTATTAGAGACCTAATATTACCTAGGATTAATTATCTTCTTAAGCTAACTTAAGGTTAGCTAGGTCTTGCTTTTTTTAACTAAGAATATTAGCCTTCTTATTATTCTTCTCTAAGGTGTACTTAATTTAGAAGTTAAACAAAGCAAGTACTTCTACTTACCTAGCTTATTAGGCATTTAAGACCTTAGTTGTTATAAAATATTCTAGAGAACAGTAGTTAGAGTAGACACAGATTTAATTTAGTTTAGATATTAGTTCTACTTACTACTTATTAAATGCTTAGAGAATAGCAAAGAGTTTCTTATTATAGATTTCTTAATTTAATTCTAAACTAGATAGCAATTAGCTATAGAACGCTGTAGGATACTAGCATCTATTAGGATATTTCTAAGACATAATTCCTGTAACTACTCTATTAGATACGTCTGTCTCTAGCTTAGTTTTGTAGTCTAGGTTAGAGTAGTACAGTGTTAGAATAGCTAGTAAGCTCTTTCTAAGCCTTTTAAAGCTATCTTAGCAATCTAGTGTCTACACAAAGGCGTTTGCTAGGCTTTACAGCGCAATTAAAAGTTTAGGCACTCTAGAAAATTTAGAGACAAATTAACAATAGAAACTAGTAAAGCCTAAGAATTATTTTACACCTATAACAGTTGTTCGTAACTTCTAATCTTTTAAAACCTATACCTTCTAAGAATTAATCTTAATAACTTTGTTTATAAGTATATATCTAAGGTACTAAGTGCAAGTTATATAGAATTTACTTTTCTTAATATTAACTTATAGGCCTGTAAAGTAAAGACGTTCAAGAACCTTTTTAACATATGTC
The DNA here is from genome assembly GCA_022560025.1 of Stagonosporopsis chrysanthemi. Taxonomy (NCBI): domain Eukaryota; kingdom Fungi; phylum Ascomycota; class Dothideomycetes; order Pleosporales; family Didymellaceae; genus Stagonosporopsis; species Stagonosporopsis chrysanthemi. Next base: position 86,976 of record JAFISE010000106.1, on the reverse strand, counting down.
TAGTAAGTCTAAGCGTCTTTAGAGTAGATAAAGATATTGTCTAAGTAAGCAATATAGAAGTTATCTAAGTAGTTAATTATAACATTATTTATATTGCGTTAGTACGTAGCAAAGCTATTATACAAACTAAATAGTAAGACGTTATACTTGTATATACTGTAATATGTCTAAAACATAGTATACTTCTTAGAAGCAAGATCTATATAGATTTAGTTAAAAGCTAATTAGATATTAAACTTAGTAAATATCTTTACCTTAGATAGTTAAGCAAGCAGCTTGTCTATGTATAGTATTAAATAAGAGTCTTTCTAAGTTAAATTATTTAATTTACAATAGTCTATACAGATAAACAGGCTTTTTTTTAGTTTTTGTATATATAGTATTAGTAATATAAATAGGTTTTAGCTATATTTAATCTAACTGTAGCGTAGCTATTCTAATACAAACTTCTTAGTAGCTTTAAGTTTCTCTAGGTTCTGTTTATATAAGAAAGAGTAATAATTTAGCAAGAGTCCTTCTAAAACAATCTTGTAGTTACAAAGGTAGTGTTCTAGAAGGCTTTTAGCTTCTGCCTTACTAAATACATTAGTATACTAAGAGTACTAGGCTAGCAAGCATTTCTAGATTAGTTAGGCGTTTTTAAGGTTGTCTTAGTAACACTTCTCTTTTATAATATAATTAATCTTATATAGATTAGTTGTAAAGAACTTGTTCTGTAGTTTCTTTAATAAGAAGTAGAAAGTGTTAGCTAAAGGCATAGTAATAGTAGCAACCTTTGTTAGAGTAGTTACAGGAAAGTTTGCTGCTTAGTTAGGTAGTAGTAAAAGTTGCAAACAAAACTTAGGCAACCTTAATATAGCTTTTATATATTAAATAGTAGCACTAGAGCTGTGTTGTTGCTAATACTTTTTTTATTTCTATAAAGTATCTTATTACTGTATATCCTACTAGGCTTTGCCTTTCTATAGAGGTTGTTACAATATTATTAGTAGAGGCAGCACAGAATTGTAAGAATAAGAGTATTTAGTAGGCTATATTAACTAAGACTTATCTATATTAAGTTATAGCTTAAAATACTTTAACTACTTAATTCTAATAATACAATCTTATAATCTAAGGTCTATAATAATAAAAAAGCAGTTATATACCTTTTAGCTACTAACTATAAGGTATAACTATATATACTAGGTTACAAGAAAGGTAATTTAATCTTAAAAATCTTTAACCTAAACTAAGAAGAGTAGCTTTTAGATAGGTTTACAAAGTAAAGTAGAGATAGAATATATAATATTAGAGTTTAAAAACAAAAATCCTTAGGCACTAGTGTTAACTAAGGACTAGAGTTAAACACTAAGCTCTTAGTTGCAAAGAATAGTAGAAGTAAAGAAATAAGGTCTGCTAAACAAATAAGATAATAAGAGGTTAGATAGATTATATTAGTTTAGGCCTAGGTAAAGTAATCTTTCTAGGCAGGACTGTTTTCTATAAAGATTGTATTAGTCTTGTTAAAGTCTTCTTCTGTATTAATAAAATCTTTCTACTTTACTTTAATTTTGTGTATATAGAGTACTATATAATTCTAAGTAAAGTGTTCTAGCTTCTTATAGTTGTAGTAAGCTCTAAGAGTTACATTCTTTATAGGTATAGGTATGTTAGAAAGTTAGTAGAGTATAGAAGTACTTAAGGCAAAGTAAGTAGATTAGCTAAGAAAGAGGTAATTATATTAACTTGTTATAACAGAGATCTGTTTTATATCTAACTAGTAGGTTCCTATTAATCTTAGAGGTTATAAAACAGTATAAGTTAGTATAGTAGAGTTGTTCCTCTTTTCTCTATTATAGGCAGTTAGGTATTTAACTATTTAAGAGAAGGAATTATGCTATTACTGCTTAAAACTTAGATTAGGTACTTAAATACTTAGAGAGATCTTAGTCTATATATAGTAAAACTATTCTAATTAAGGTACCTTTCTTTTAATAGCTATACTAAGGAAGCAGCTCTTAAAAGCAAGGAAAGCTTCTAATTTTTTTATTTAGAGTTATTTAAAGGCTGCTTAGCTTTCTGCCTGCTTGTTCCTAGTAACAAAGTATATCTTAAAGAGCATAATTATCTCTTCTATAGTATAAAAACAGTCTATCTTATTATTAAAAAAGTACTAAGATTCTAAGTATTCTTTAGCTAATCTAGAGGTATAACTCTAGACAAAAGCTGTATAAGCACATACACTCTAATAGTAGTCTAAATTAATATTAAGTTAGTCTTAAATAAAGGTATACAATTACTAAAAGGTAGAGTTACTTTTATTAGTAAGAACCTTAATATTTAGAGTCTTTTTAGAAAGCTTTTTATATACTGTAAGTACTAAGCTAGCTTTAGATAGCTACTTTATAGGAGATTAATATAGTATACCTATTAGTAGTGTTTCTGTTGTAGGTAGAAGGCAATGTGCTAGAGCAAAACTAGCACGTAACTAAGCAAGTTCCTACTGCAGTTAGGCTAGATCTTCTAAGAGATTATAGTAGAATAGCTCTAAATTAGATCTATTATTAGTAGTAGACAGTTATACTAATATAGGGCCCTAAGGGCGTCTAGCTTCTAATTAGCTCTAGGACTAAGTAGTAAGTCCTAATAGATTTTCTAACATTAGAGTTGTATCTAAATTAGGTAGGTTGTTAATAGTCTCTAAGTATCTACCTTAGCACAATCTAACGCAGCTTTTCTAAAGTTAATCTTAGAGTAGTAAGTTGTAGAAAGTTCTAAACCTATAGGCTTTAGTTGTTAAGAGATCTCTAGAATCTTAACTATAAGACAAATAATTTAAAGACTTATATAGTTTAGACGTAATTTAGACTTTAGCTGTGCTTATACAAATAACTAAACAAAACTATAGTAATATTATTATAAAGCTATTACTAGCTAAGACAAGTTTTAAAGTATAATATAACAATATAGAATACTAGAAGAGTTTAAAAGGTATAGATATCTGCTACAAGGTATATAAAAGCACTAGAATAAACTACAAGACTAGATCTTTATTCTTATAGGTCTTGTATAAAAGAATACTTTAAAACTATCTATCTAAACTCTGTAAAGACTTCTCTTCTTATACCTAGAAGCTTAGAGAAGACTGTACTAAGGAGGAGTTAGAATTTAGATCTAAGTTAAGTAGTTATTAAGTAGTGTAAGGCAGGCTTAAAGAACTAGGCTTGTTCTTACAATACCTATTAAGCTAAAAACAAGCAACTTAGAAAAAGCTAAAAAGAGATAGAAGACTGTTTAGAGGCTAGTAGAGCCTCTAAGAGGTTAACAAAAAGCATTAAATAGCAAGAGAAGTATACTTATAGCTATAGTAGTTAACTAAACTAGAAAAGGTTAAAATTAAGTACAAAGCTTAATTATATACTAGCTAGACCTAGTAAAGTAAAGTTTACTCTTACTTACTTACAACGCTACGCTTTACGCAGCTATAATAAGACAGAGTAGCTTTACCTTACTTTTAATAGAATAGAAAAAATAGTAATAATATAATAAGCTTATAGAGGTATGATTAAAAGCTCTCTAGAATAAAGTAGTTACGCTACTTATTACCTGCCTATATATATAGATAGGCCTAAAAGTATATTAATATACAACTCTTAGTTATATTAGGTGTAAACAAGCGAATAGCTAGTAACTTATATATATATTAATTTAAACAACTTAGATTGTTATATATTAATTAGACTATTATATAATAGCTCTTTTATATAAAGCTAAAGAGTTCCTTTACTTACTAAATGTTTTTATAGTTATAGTAAGACTATTTAAGTACTTATACATATAATAAGCACCTAGAGAGTGTATTATAAGTTTAGCTAGTTAGCTTAAGCTTAATTAGATAGCTTACTTATAAGGTGCTTATTTATTTAGCTTACTTCTAAAAAGCTCTAAGTTTCTTACTTAAGTACTTACGTGCGCAGCTTAGCTACAAATATATAACTACTGAATATTTTCTTTATATATAAAATTTTTGTCTAATATATAGTAAAGGTACTAATTAAGTAATTTAATTACTAGAGTAGAGTCCTATAAGCTTAATAATAATACTTATTTAATATATCTTTCTAAGCTTATTAGCAATAACGTACCCTATAGACGAGTTGCCCACACAGGCAAGTTGCCTACTTTTACTAAGACTCTACTAAACTACCTTACCTATACTAATACTTTGCTAACAAGCTTAAAGAGACGCGTTAAACAAATATTAGATACAGCTTGCACTTTAAGCTTTTAAAAGAGACGCAAATCTGTCTTAGCAATATACTATAGCAATCTATAGTATTCTTTAAAAGACACTATCTAACTAATACACAAGATAACCTTTACATACTAATATAATACTTAACTTATAAAGACTAGATAATAATAAAAAGTAGGTAATTGTAAAGTATATACTTAAGTTAGACGCGCAAGGATTTGCTCTCTACTTGTTAGCTATAGCTAATATAGCTAATTCTTTGCGCGCTAAGCGCAGTCTAGGCTATATTAGCTTAAACTAGCCTAGTATATTTGTTAAGTGCTAACTAGAGCTTAAAGTAAAGTTTAATTACAAGTATAACTACAAAAGAGCTTTTTGTAAAGATTCTAAGGTAATCTAAGGCTAGTTTAGCCTAGTAGCTAATTTTAAAGCTAAGTATAGTATCTAGAATAATAATACTTATAACTTTAATAAAACAGGCTTTATAATAAGCTAAATATCTACTAGAGTAGTTGTTACAGCTTTAGAGAGACAAAGACAACTAAAAGAGGTCTAGCTAGGTAATTAAGAGTAGACAATAATTATTAAGAGTATTAATACTAAAAAGTTAGCTATTCTACTCTTTATTATCTTCTAGAGCTATAACTACTCTTTAAACTAGTACAAAGAAGATAATCTGCCTTATAACTAGGTTATTAAAGTCTCTAAGAACAGCTAGACTACTAATAAACTTAGTTTTAACTAGTTAAAGTATTTTAATGTGTATACAAAGAAGAGTACTATTAGTAGCAACTATCTACTAGTTATTAATAGTTATAAGAGCTATAACTTACTTAATTTCTAAGAATACTATAAGAATAATAAGATTATTACTATATATATACTTCTGTATTTATTGTACCTTTTACAGCTACTTAATATAGGCTATTTTGCCTTTCTAAAGAAGGTATATAGGCGCTAAGCTAAAGACTTTATATACAACTAGATTAACTATATTACAAAGCTTAAGTTCTTACTATGCTTTAAAGCAGCTTATAATATTGTGTTTACCTCTAGTAATATCTATAGAGAGCTCTAAGGCACTAGACTAGTCTTCTTTAACCTAGAACAGGTTATAATAAGCCTTAATATAAAGCTGTGTACTTTATTACTATAACTTTCTAATAATAATAAGCTCTAGCAGTTGCAAACTCTTAGTAATACTCTAGAACTTTAGTTATAATTAAATCTAATTTAAGAGAAGTATAAGAAGTAGTAAAGTAGCTTACTTAATTCTATGCTAAGCACACTTAAGTACTATACAAAGAAGAAAGTAATTTTATTACATAAGCTAGTTCTAGTATAATAAGAGAATACTAAGCTTTATACAGCTCTAGCAGCTACTATAGAATATAAATTATATAAAAGAAAGTAAATCTAGAAGAAAGAGACTCTTGTAGTTAAAGAAAGGCAGTAGATAGCAGCTCTAAAGAAGTTTAAGGCACGTAGTAATAGTAAGAAGTTAAAGAAGCAAGTACGCGCTAAAGTAAGTAAGCCCTCTTAACAACACTATAAACAATATAATTAGACTAGATATAATACGCAAATATATAAGAATAATATAAAAGTAGTCTCTTAATAATATTCTAAGCTGTACTATACTTTGTAGCACTAGAGTATAGTATTTTAAGCTATAATAGAGTAAGGTTTAGTAAGGTCTTAGTAAAAGTAAGCAACTTGCCTATAGTGTATATTAACTTCAATAACTATTGTTAGAACCTACAGTCTAGGAGCACAGAAATAAGTAAGTTATTAAGGCAATAAGTAGTATAATATCTAGAGATTAGGTATAGGTTTAATTAGTAGACAGTAGACTATTTACTGCTAAGCAGGAACAGGTTATTGCTCTCTGCTATTTAACTAGATTAGTCTAGTAGGCACCTCTAGAGCAGACTGATGACATCACAACTAGGCACGATCTTAAGAATCAATCTCATAACGCTGCTATTAAAGGCTATCAGCAGCAAGATTTCTGTCACAGGAACGTTATCACGCTCACGATACGCCCTCCGCCCAATGAAGCGCGGTGCCCTTGATACGTTCTTCACACCAACCGGTCCTAAGAAGCCTAAGTACGAATCATCTACCGATGTCTCAAGCCACGCATCTTATCCATTCCCCATCCCGCATCTACCCAATCTGTTCAGGGAGCAATTGGGTTTTGCACCAGCAAACGAGGGCGTTTTAATGAACGATAAGCTTGACTTGGACCTGGTTTATTACCAGCCGTACATTCCGTCGGCGATCACTATGGGAATGTTCGAGTTTCTGCGCCAGGAATTACCATTCTACAGGGTAAAATATACCATCACTCGATTCGGCACTAAAACAGAGGTCAATACGCCACGATTCACGACCGTCTTCGGCATCGACGAGACCTGTCGCTTTGATGCAGAGGGCGAGATCGTAGACACTCAGACAGGCAGAAAAGTGGAAGCATTCCGGTTCAAGTGTCACCCCCGGCCGATACCGCAATGTCTAGATGAGTTGCGAAAAATCACCGAAGGCACTACAGGTGATACTTTTAACTTTTGTCTGGTCAACTATTATGTCGACGGGAAAGACAGCATATCTTACCACTCGGATGACGAACGCTTCCTCGGCCAAAACCCCTCCATCGCGTCTTTTACGCTAGGTGCGAGACGAGACTTCCTCATGAAGCACAAGCCTATCGCACCGAAGGATGGAATTACAGCACAAGATCCCGGACAGATTAAGCTGCCCTTGGGTTCTGGGGATATGATACTGATGAGAGGAACGACGCAGTCGATGTGGTTGCACAGCATCCCGAAGAGAGCCGGCGTGGACGCGAACAAAGGAAGGATCAATATAACCTTTCGAAAAGCGCTCGTTAAGAGTGGGACAGACAACTACTACCAATACAATGTTGGCACTGGCGATCTGTATAGATGGGACCAACAGCAGAAGAAAATGGTTGTGAGCCAGGAGGCATAGGCTGTCCAAAGATAGTGTAAGAGACCTATCTCGACGGTCTTTCATCACGGCCCATTTCGTGTTTGAGGCGTGAGAATTGACTGCGTACACAAGCCTAGGATTAGACCTCCTATGCTTGCTAACAATTGCAGTAAGAGTCTAAGAGACGACTGTTTCCACAATGGCTGCCGGATCAAGTTAAAGCGGGCGGCGGGGGTGTGGCAGCCCCGCCATGCACCGTTGTGAACGCTCGAGCTGACCAGAGCGGGCGGACGTTCCAGTAAGCCACAAATAGCTGCAGCGTTCACGATGTATGAGTCAGACTTGCATAGCTTAAGGTTGACGATAGCCTGAATGAGTGACGGTATCGACTTTGCACGCCTGGACAAGCGCCAAGCGCCTGCCGTCGGACTTGATAGCTGGCGCGCATGGATCTTACCTCGCTGCTTGCCCTGCGTCCAGCGAACACTCCACACCACCACCACCAGTGACCTGACACCCTCATGTACATCTGTTGCGCGTCGCAAACCTGAGCGCAGTCACCACCCAGCGCAATAAACGGGCCGAATCTGGTATACGCTTTGCTTGATCCTGCCATCCCAAAGCTGGTGGGTGCAAACATGTATAACGCGTTGCGCTGGCGTTCACAGCAACAACTGACGTCTTGACGCAGTCTCCGTATAGGCCTCGCACGGGTCGCGTACCGATATTCAGTACGACATTTGCTGTGTGCGACACCGCCGACTCCCTGCGCTCACTATCTCGATTTATACGCTCGGTTGCCATCAACAACGAACACGTCGACCCTCTATCGACTGAGTGGCCGCTGAAGAAATACCTGAGTCATATTCTTGAGCATACGGATCGCATGGTGGCGTAACAGACTTAATCTGCAGTACTGGGTTGAGACTCGGTCGGTAACAAGTGTGCCTACAGTCGGAATCACAAGGAGCACGCGAATCTTGCAGCAGCTACAGGGCAAGGGCGGTACCGGATTCTTACTCGTCGCGGCAGGCAGCTGCTGGAGAAGGCTTAAGGCCAAAAGATTCATAGCCCCGCGCTCCCACTTCCTTGCGCGTCCCGCGCTCCAATTCAGACGCCAATTACTGTGCTCCAGCACCTGGACCAACGCTCAATAGAGCTGTAGCGCCCTTTGTCCCTCCCTCAAGCAATTAGGGCTTCGCAGACACAGACGTTGCTTACGCGGAGTTAGAACGTCTTAAATCCGCTTCTTCCGGTCCTCAAACATAAGAGACACAAATAGCGAGAATTGACAGTATGCCATCGCAACATACGCCACCCTCAACGACCTCGTCCAGCGCAGGCCAATCACCGCCAGATCCACAATTTCGTGTTGTGCGCAAGCGAAATCGAATCCCGCTCTCATGTGGACCATGTCGACACAGAAAGTAGGCTGCATCAATGATCCAAGCTGAAGCACAAGCACTGACAGATACAGACTGAAGTGCAACCGAGCGCAACCTTGCGATAATTGCACGAAACGCGGTGACACGGGATCGTGCACTTATGCATCCCCCGGTAACCGCAAGAAAAATACGGTTGGCGCTGGCACAGCGACGTCTCCAGATGACATGCAAAATCGTATCGATCGACTCGAGGGGCTTGTTCTCTCGTTAATGACCAATGGTGCACAAAGCGCAGGACCGGCGGCCGCACAAGCAGCCATTGCCAGCAGTCTTAACAGCGCATCCTCGGAACAGCAATTTGATGTGAGCAATATGAGCAGTGGTATGAGCAGCGGGCAACCCGATTCGATCCCAGAAGAAGATGCTGGTGAAGAGAGCGAGATGGAAACTGTGACAAAATCTATCGGAGTCATGAAAGTAAACAACAACCAGACCATATTCGCGTCAGAGGCGCATTGGTATGCCATTCTTGGCGAGGTATGTATTCGTAAAGCGTGTAGACAGAGTGATCTCTAACGCGACACAGCTTTCGGAGGTCAAAAATTACTTTGCTGAACACAAAAAGCAGTATGAGGACCAGCTGAAGCGTTACAAAGCTAGTCATAGCGAGGAGAGCCCTCCTGGCACTGGATTCTTGTACGGCCAGTTGAAGCCCATGTCGAGGTCTGAGATCCTTTCTCGATTCCCACCGAAACCTACTGCTGACATCCTTGTGTCACGCTTCTTCAACACATACGATCCGGGCATTCACATCATACACGGGCCAACGTTCCAGAAGGAATATGATAGACACTGGTTGAGCTCTGACGAGACGCCTATGATTTGGCTGGGCTTGGTATTCTCAATGATGTGCATTGCACTACAATCGTATACTCGGGCAGGCGACGAGCCGCCGGAGTACAGTGGGAAATCTTGGTCCATGTCAAAAGAGTACAGGGATTTGACAGCACAATGTCTTGTTATGGCGGACATCACTCAGCCGACCCAAGGCATGCTCGAGACGTTGATTCTCCACGTTCACGCCGAGTACTCGCGCAGCAGAGACGCGGAAGTGGGCATATTCATCAGCACGGGTATTATTGTGAGGTTAGCCATGCGGCAGGGCCTGCATCGAGATCCAGCACCGTATCCGGGCATCTCTGTCTTTCAGGGCGAGATGCGAAGAAGAGTTTGGGCCTGCATTCGATCTCTTGATCTCCTGTTCTCCGCGCAGGCTGGCTTGCCACCAATAATGCGACCGCGGGACACCAACACCGACGTACCTCGCAATCTTTACGACGACGAATTGTTCGAAGATATGAAGGTACTTCCTTTGTCTCGGCCAGAGACTGAGGCGACTCCCACGCTATTTCTGATCAACCGCACACGCCTGATCTACAAGTTGGGCGAGGCCGTTGAGCTGACAGACACCCTCACTTGTTCTTCATACGATGAGGTTATGAAGCTCGATGCACAGGCTCAAGAGTTACACAATAGCATCTCACCCCACCTGCAAATGCGGTCTATGGATGATTCGGCCCGGGATACATCCACGTTGATCATGCAGCGGTTCACTCTGGATCTCATGTTCCTTAAGATCATATGTGTATTGCACAGGAAATACCTCGCGTACGCTCGCGTTCATGCTAGATTTAGCTACTCCAGAACGGCAGTTATCGACGCGTCAATGACTATGTTGCGGCACCAAGCGACCTTGCACCGGGAATGTCAACCTGGTGGTCGCTTACGCAGTGTTAAATGGTTCATTTCCTCGCTCACAACTGTTGATTTTCTACTTGCCGCTATGATTATTTCTTCCGATCTCTATCACACGATTAAATCCGGACACCAAGGTCGGTCTTCATCAACGGGAGATCTGTATACATGGACATCGGATCGATTCGATGAGATGCTCGACGCCATCGACACAGCAGTCGGTATCTGGGAAGGATTGAAGGACCACTCAATGGAAGCCTACAAAGCCTACACCACCCTCAGTGTTATGTTGAGTCAACTAAAGAAGGATCGTACCACTAGACAAGCACATGGAAGCTTCTCCTCTGCGACCAGCTTCCCAACGACTGCGCCAATGGACGATGCCAATGTAGCTCCAGAACACTCTGCAGCCATGACGCTTGGTATGCTTAGCACAGGTGGCATGACACCGAGTTCAGCCAATATGTTTGACCAACGCTACCCGGCTTCCATGGCAAACTTACTGAACGATCCAATGCCGCAACAGCCGCTAGGTCTGGCCCCGACCTACGGGTCAGGCACGGCGTCAGCACCTGGGATCGTGGAGAACGCGCCCAGTTCCTTCTCAAATCTCTTCGGCGCAAACTTGTTCCAGAACCTTGACCTACCACCTACTGATAGCATCAATTGGGTATGTATACGGTTTTCTAGCGTCAAAATAATACGTGCTAATCAGGTCAGGATGCGTGGGACTCGTACATTCAGGGTCCCGGCGTGGACGCCCAGAGCAACTTTTTCCCTATGGATCTGGGCGGAATGCCGATGCAGACAGATACGAACGTAAATTCGAATCCGCCGGTCTCCAATGCTCAACCGCAGAGTCAGCGAGCCAATGCGTTTGGGCAGAATGTCTTCATGGGGGTGAGTAACACTCGCGTCTGTGCTGACACAGCACTTCCCTGACGCCATGCAGGCTGACTAGAGAACAAGTAACGGCGAAGAATATGCAATGGGTTTCATGACGAACATCAAACGCGAGTAGTGATCGAAATGCGGTCGCTCAAAACTTGGTTAGTTCAGCCGCTTCTATCGTCCCCGAGCTATAATGGACATACGCAGAAGACTTCGGTCACACACAGATATTTTGGCAGGCACGAGCAACAATGAGTAGCATAGTATGGGCTCTGGTAATTCAATGAGATCAACTACCACTCTCTTTTGACGGCCGCGTTGCAAGGCGAGGCGTGTTCAGGCAACCATCACATGCCCTTGATGTCAAAGCTCAGAAGGCTGGTTTTGTATGACTCTTGTATTGCTGAAGGAACGGGCTGTACGCACGACAGCTGCGGTCAACGTTGTGCGTCACGTACCTTACCCTGGAGGTAGTTGTCCCCTAAAAGAATGTCCTCATTTAAAAAAACACGTTAGTGCTCTAGGCAGTAACAAGATCTTATGGCGTTGGCGCAACAATCTCGAAGGCCTCTCTTCCATTGGAGAGGGCTTCGTACACTTTTCGGCCTCATAGGAGTATACCCTGGCGTGTTGGCCCCACCTGTCAGCCTTGGACCATGTAACTCCGTTGGCGTCGGTGGACAACGGCCCTTTGTTTGGCCGCAACATACTCCAGCCGCAGCCGCAGCAGCTCTCTCCTGGAGTCTACACGGTCTTAGTGTTCTGGAGAACAGCTGTGCATATACGCTAGTACACGCTTTCATCGTTTTCTCACATCCGTAGCAATGGCGAACCCCGCGCCGCCAATGTCCCCGCCCAACGAGACAAGATATGCTCCCTATCTGCACACAACGTCCCCCGCTGCCGCATCGCGAACACCCTTGATAGACACCTCAGTTGCAGCGATCAATGCGCAACCTGTAGAGCTGGATGGCATACCCACGAGTCCTCAAGAGCAGGAGCTGAAGCGTCGCGACACAGGCGGTAGCCGTGTGATCAGCCCCACAGACGATGATGTCGATGCAGAGATCCTGAGCGAGACGGGTAAGGGTGCTGGACAACTGGTGAGAGAGGTAAGTTGTGAATGAGTAGCGTCAACCTAACAACACTGATGTCAGTCCAGCAGCGGGCTGCGATGCTGGCTAGTAGATCAAAAGACCCAGGCGTCATCGTGAATGTTCCTGACGAACCCAGCGCAGAAGCAGTGGAGGCCGCCGACAGCAATGACAGGAGAGGTATAGAGGCGAGCACCTAGCTCAAGCAACGTTCTCGACATGGCCGCAGAAGAGGGTGCCAGGTCGAAGCTGTCACTCCTGACAAGTTTTCTTTCATACTTTCTTCGATCGGTATAGTACGCTCGTTTCTCTGTCGCATTTTGGTGGTCTGTCAACCTAAGACACGGGCTCACCATCTCGAACCGACATGTGACATATACACCCTTGCACTTAACCATATCACCAATATGAGCAAACACGTTATACATGCTCAGCTTCCAAACATTGCCACAGCCTGGACGAGGTAGATCACTGTGCATGGTGCACATAAGTAGTGGCGTGCGATTACCCACCCACACAGTAGCGAAAGGCAGTAGCGAAGATAGACTGGTTATCATCGCCTCTTTGTGATACAATTCAAAGCATTGCGGAATCCTTCCGTTCAGGTGGCGGTTTCGACGGCCTATAAATGAGTTGGAAGATGCGATAGTCCGTCCTCTGCCAACATGTATTTTCAGTTCATCATGGCTGTCCTTCTCACAGGCGGAACAAGCAAGACTTCAAGCCGCTTGGCAAGATTGCTTCACAAGATGAATGTTGCCCTGCTGCTTGCATTACGCAATCTGGTGTCGTCAATAGTATCACCTCAATTTCCTCACGTTCATTTCGATTGGACAGACAAAACGACTTGGGCTGGCGTCTTCTCTCAACAACCCTGCAAGGCAGTGTACACGGTAGAGCCACAGGTTGCGAACGAATCCTTGGGTAACGATGGTTGACTTTCTTGATTTCGCGATCTCTGAATGGATGAAGCGTTTCGTGCTCTGTGCTGGTACATCAGCCCAGCCAGGGAAAGACGGAATGGGTAGAGTCCGGGATGCCTTTGTTGAGCGGAAAGGTGAGTCCTGCATTTTGCGGCCGAGTGGGTTTATGGGTTAGTCTTCTTGTCATCCAATCCAGCGGTTGCCACTTTGAAAATCGGCTTGGCCGCTGACGACTTATCCCTAGAAAACTTAGCTGAGCCTGGTGTTGTTTATACAATCAGCCAGCTTGGCAGCATCTTCACCGCATGTCAAGATGGCAAGATACCATTTGTCAGTGCGGACGACATTGTTGAAGTCGTTCTTCGTGCTCTGGCAAACCACATCTCATTTGTTTGTGACCTTAATGTTCTGGGGCCGGAAATACTGACGTTCGGTGATGTGAGTCCGCAATATTGCATATGCGTTCCTTCTATTGATGACAGGTGGGCAGATTGCCGCGAAGTTGTCCATTCAGCTTGGTAAAGATACTCGACATATCAAGCTCAACGGGCATAAACGGTACGAGAGCTTGATCGGAGCCGGATCATCCGACTATTAACTTACCGGATTATCCGACTACCACGCAAGATTTTTCACCAACGTTGAAACTAAATCCGCAGAGGGGCTAGAGACGGCTCTAAACAAAGTGATTCGAGATGGCACTGGTCACCAGTCAAAGAGTTTTGATGACTTCGTCTGGGGGAACAAGTCTTTGTGGTCTTCATATAACAGTACATGGCCGTCTCCATAAGTACACAGTGATTCGTCGAAACGGTAAAAGATGAGTTCCGGCACAAGTTCACTTCTCACGATAAGGTTCGGTAATCTTCAAAAGCCAGGGAACGATCGAAACACAACACATCTCAGTGGGATCATGAGACCCAGAGTGCACGATGCGGCTGATGTTTTTCGTCGTATGGACACGTACGAAGGAACCATATCTGGCAATGGCTTTTGGGGGCATGCGTACTTGTATTCGTTGTTCATCAGTCCCACCAAGTTACTCCTTGCCGCACTACCCATAATGCGGATCCACAGAACCGAGAGGACCAGGTCGCCGTCATGTTTGTACAACACGGCCAGGCCGATCTCAGCGAGGGTCTGGCCAAATGTTCGTCCAAAATATCTAATTCGAAGGGGGCCAATAAACTGCAACACGTTCTTCACCAACGTCCTTTCCGTTCGAGAAGCTGCTGAGTGCAAATCTCTTCTGCAAATCTCTAGAGTCATCACGAGTCTTTCATGTAGACTTGGGCTGGTTGACTGAATACTGAGCCAAGAAGTCAGGATCGTTGTCGAACTCTTCCTTGACCTGTCCATTGTCAGCTTTGTGCACTCAAGATGGCAAGAAATACTTACGATATCCAACCCGCCGACGAGCTCACCATCCACCCAAAGCTGGGGGAATGTCGGCCAATCTGCAAACTCCTTGAGACCCTGCCTGACCTCATCGTCGGCCAAGATATTGAAGAAACCGTATCTCACGCCTCTCTCGCGCAGGACGCTGACTGTTTGCCTTGAGAAGCCGCACTGTGGCGCGCTTGGCGTTCCCTTCATAAACAGCATGACAGGCGCGGCCTTGACGAGCTCGCTAAGGCGCTTGTGCAAGTCTTCCTTTGACGTCTCCTGCTCGGCTGAGCTGTACTCGGGTGCGCTCTTTGGGTCATTCGTGCCAGGCGCGTATGATGCCAGGTTCTTCGTGCTGTCTCCATTTGCGCCGTTCTCAACAGGTGGCCGTGTGACCGTCTGAGCTGGTGGAAGACTCGATGTCGCGGCGCCAGATCCCGCGCCTGCATGTCTCTCGACGGCGGCTCGTACCTTGGCGGCATCGGAGCCGCTGACCGTGTCGAGTGTCCTGCCATCCTTCTGGACGACAATGTAGGGTACGGCGGTGACATCGTACTGCTCAGAGACGTCGGGCAGCTCTTCGGCGTTGAGAGAGAGGAAGGCAATCGGAGCGTCGGCGGGGTATGTGCTGGCAAGCGTCTTCAGAATGACGGACATCTGCTCGCATGGCTTGGCCCATGGCGCATGGAAGTAGATGACTGCGAGTGTGGATGCGGGGAGCGCCTGGACGGTGGACTCGAAGGCGGCCTCGTCTGTGATCTCGCGCACAGTGGCCATGACGGGTATCTTGTGAAGTGCAAAGAACGGCAGCGAGAAAGGAAGGCGTGGATGAGTAATTGCAGAAAGAATGGCGCACAAGGATGGCACGATCTGATAACCAAGAGTGACGTGCTAGGCTCTGCTGACTGCGCGCGCGACCCCCGCTATCGGTTGTCGGATTTGTCTCAACACGCCAAACAAGCCCCGCGGTCGCACCTGCCGGCCTTATCAGATGATGCACGGACGCCTCAGCTCGAAAAAAAGTCCCAGTCTGCGAAATCTTGGCGTTGCAGCTGCACCGAACAACCAACTAGCCACCCACCATGTTGAAGGCCGTGTAAGTGCCAGGCTCGAAGAGCTGCATTCTGTTGCATCGCGACTGACTCTGTATGCAGCAAACCCAAGAATGCTCGCGCCGCGCGCGCTATGAAAGCCCGCGAGCCTCAGCAGCACGAGAACCCCAAGACAACTCTCTTCGTGACCGGCCAGAAAACCTCGCAGATCCTCAAGCTTGCCACCGCCGACCTTGCTACGCTCAAGCGACCCTTTGTAGAGCGTTTTACCAAGAAGAATGACATCCACCCTTTCGATGATGCCTCTTCGCTCGAGTTCTTCTCGCTCAAGAACGACACCTCTCTGCTCGTCTTGTCTTTGCACTCCAAGAAGCGTCCTCACTGCCTGACGCTGGTCCGCACATTCGACCACAAGATCCTTGACATGCTCGAGCTCTACATCAACCCGGAGACATTCCGCACGCTGCAGCAGTTCAAGAACAAGAAGCCCAGCATCGGCCTGAAGCCGCTGATTTCATTCCATGGCACTGTGTTCGAGGACCCAAATGAGACCAAATATACGCTCGCTAAGAGCCTCCTGGTTGACCTGTTCCGCGGCCAAGATACAGAAGAGGTCGACGTCGAGGGTCTCCAGTACCTGATCAGCATCAGCGCCGAAGAGCCTTCTGATTCCCGACCGACTCCAGAAATCAAGCTACGCTTCTACCTGCTCAAGACGAAGCGCAGCGGGCAGAAGTTGCCGCGCGTCGAGGTCGAGGAGATGGGTCCGCGCATCGACCTTGGGCTCGGTCGCGAGCAATTCCCCGACGCCGATATGCTCAAGGAGGCCATGAAGAAGCCTAAGGGCACTGAGGAGAGGACCAAGAAGAATATCACAACCGATGCTATGGGTGACAAGGTTGCCAAGATTCACCCAGGCAAGCAGGACTTCAATACCCTCCAAACAAGGAAAATGAAGGGCTTGAAGCGCAGTCGTGACGAGGACGTGGAGGGCGACGCGCCGATGGCTGATGCGGGCCAGGACGAGGCTGACAACGACGCGTTAAAGCAGGCTTTGCTGAAAAAGGCAAGAAACCAGTAGCGCATGACAAAAGGAATTGCATGGGCGGCGTTACGGCATTTTGGGAGTTCATGAGGGGTTATACCACCTTCGCGGCAATGGGCATGTCAAAAGTCTGGATTCAGCGATGAACAGTGTAGTTGAGTGTATAGTGGGACAAGTTCGAATTTATCTTCCGGTTTACAACAAGGATGCATCATGCACCGTTCCGTCTAATCGTCATCTCCAACCTCGTCTATATCCAACCACCTGGCACGACACTTTACTGCTGCGCTTCTAACTTCTCTCTTCTTGTCGTCGAGCGCAGCTATCAGCTTTTTAACCACCTGTCTTCGATATGGCAGAACAGTCTCTTGCTGGAACTTCTCCGGCACAAGCGTCAGGCATCGCAGTGCGGCTACACGAACCTTTGCTGGTGGTATCGAATCTTTGGCCACTGTGGCATTGGCAAGGAGGCGCGAGATCAAGCTGCCTCTGTGTTCTTCGAGCACTTTTGATCTCTGCGATAGTGTGGATTCCAGCGTGTTGATAGTTGCTTCTTTAACGAAGTCGATGCCCTTTAAGTCCAGCGACTGCAAAAGTAGCGTGACAAGCTTATCGGCTTCTTCGACAACAATATCGAAAGGCATCCACCTGAGTACTCCGCTCAAGGCGATGAGATAATTTGGCCTCGTCTCAGCCGACGCTTCGCGAAAAGATTGAATGATGGAGGGAACAAGTAAAGCGAAGCTTTTCTGCTTGTGTAAGCCCGAGATCTGGCAATGACTCTGCTTGGTCAGCAGATCATCAGGCTGCAGCAAAGTTGTGAAGCCGTGTGCTACCGTGCTACCGTGCTGCGGATGTGCAAGCAATGAGAGTACTGTGCTGTACAATGTGTTGAGTACAGGGCTACTTCTTAAGGCAATGCCCTTCAGACAAGCAAAGATGATTCGTATGCGCTGAGTGTCGAGCTTCTCACTTCTGAAGAGGTCGAATCTAGATGACAACGGGTCCATGCATGTCTTCAGGCCAGACGCCGAATAGTACTTGTTGATGACCAGAGACAATTGGCGCAGGGACGCGGAACGAACTGAAGCTGAGAGCCGCGGCTGCTGTGCGTACTCGGCCAATGAGGTGATGAGGAGCTGCGGTTCACATGGAAGAAGGGTTTCTTTCCTGAAAGAAGCCAAAAGATGAGTACTGATAATCATGGTCTTGTCCATCTGTGGCACCGCATCGACAATGAAAGGAGGAAAGTCCGATAGGTTGTTGCCACGGAAGAGGGTATACAGTTCGGTTGCGATCGCGTTTTGCGAATCTAGGGTCTGTGATCTAATGATCAGGCCGCATATCCGTCCAATGAGATCAAGCGTGCTTTCGTCGTCGAAAGCTGCCGGATGCGACGTACTGGAGCTGGACGCTCGTTGGACTAGCGGCAGTGCAATGTCGTTGTAATAGGTCGATGTCGCTGGGCTCTGAGAGAGCTTCGCCTCACCCTTGTTGAGAGCGTAAAGCATTGCGGACAACAACGCAACCAAGTAGCCGGACGAGGCACCCTGTTGTACCGCGGTGCCAAATTTATTCTTCAATCGCAGAAGGACCGTGTCAAAGATCTTCTCTTCGCCTGCAAACTTTGCAAACGCTTCCAGTACTGTTGAGTAACTCTTTGGGTCATCACGGTCGCTGTCAGGTAGCTGCGCTAAGAAGACAGGGAAGGCTTTGTCAACCACGATCTGGGGCTTTTGATGTGCGATCTCCACAAGACCGCTGACAGCAGCCTCTTTGATCTCATCTTTCCCGTACGACTCCTCGTGTACCACCACGTTTTGAATGGCTTGAATCGTTCTGCAGATGTCGTCCTCGCTAAGGAGTTGTCGTACTGTAGAGAGCTGTAGCAGTCCATCCAGGCACACCAATCGAAACGAGACTTCTTTCAATGGCGCTGACTCAAGACCATTAAGCAAAACTTCCAGTCCTTGTCCACTGAACTCTTTGAGTGCATTGCTGGCCACTTGATCGCCGGAAGCACCTGGGGCGCGCCAGTCGCCATATTCAACGACATTGGCACGAACTAGTTGAATCAATACCTCGAGTAGACCCCTTCGTTTCGCCATGGTGTCTGCGTTCTGAAACAGCAGGAACAAGGTAGGAAGCACGCCTGACAACAGAATGTTGGTCACCTCGGCAGACACTTGTGCGATCTTATGTAATATACGCGCGGATGCTTGTGACTGTTTCGTTGGCGCGTCCTCAAGGTGTTCGTTGCATTCCTTGATAATAGGTCGTAGGTAAGCACTGAGTGGCTCACTGGTGCCCTGTGACAAGGTCCGTGCAATAGCAGCCAGCCCATTCAATGCCTCTTTCGCAAGGTCTTCTTCCTGAACATTCAATATTTCGAACTTGAGGGCATCCCAAAGTGTTATAGAGTAAAGTGAGATCGTTCGAGGGCCGAATTCGTTCACTGACGCGGTGATGGCTTGCAGAACGTCACGCTTCGTGTTCATTGACGTGGAATCAAGCTTGTCCAACAAAGCAGGGAAGGCGTATGGCGCGAAGTCTGATGTCGAGGATATGCAGTCCCTCAGGCGATCTTTGAGGTCTTGTGCGGTAATACCATATGGATCGTCAGGCGGCGGTCGAAAAGTGATGGGGAAGTAGTTGAACACGGCGTCGAAGAGATCTTGGGCATCTGCACCGATATTCCATTCAGTCATTGGCACCCTCAAGATAGAGAAGACAACCATCAGATTGCGAGGATCTTTCTCGCCATCAAAGTACGATATGAAGCGAGGTAAGAAGTCGCCTGTCTCTGTATGATGTACTCGCAGCGGCTCCCGGTATTTGGCCATCAATGTATCGATAAGTCGCAGTACAGGGTACCGTTCTGTCTGCTGTTTGTACTGACGAAGAGGGTGTGTGTTGCTCAGCAGTGATTCCAGGATCGCCACCACTCTCTCGTCATCCCACTTGCCTAACTCTTCCAGCGCCAGTAACGCCTTCGCGCATGATCCTATTCCTTCACTGTCCTCCGTACGGGACACTACAAAGTCACAGAGAAGGTTCCGCTGCTGCAGCGACAGCACTTTCTGGGGCGTTGCGGCGAGGACTTCGGCGAGGTAGGAAATCGTCTTCGATCGTATAGCGCCATCCTCGCTGTTGAAGTACTCTCCAAGGTCTCCTACCAGTTTCAGAAGTTTCAATTGGCCGCTCTGCAGATCTGATCACTGTCAGTCTTCGTCCCATGCTGCCCCCATACTCCACACTTACGATTTGCGCTGCGCTGCGCCGTAGCAGAAGCCCCCTTCTTGTTGCGGTCATAGTCCAACAAGTACTGCTGGATGTCTGACATACTCACGACACGTCTCAAGACTGGTTGGGTCGTATCGTAGGGAAGGCGTGTGCTTCGAAAGCTATAGGGCGGGCTTATGACGCAACTTCGCCGATTCGCTGATTGGCCGCCGCAATCGGTGGGGCAGAAAAAAGTTAAGACACCACGAAGAGCGCGGCGCTTTCAAAGCGGAGATTTTAGGATGACACAGACCAAAAGTCTTCTCGTCCTTTGCATAGGGAAACGTGCGAAGTAGCCAGTTGTCTAGGATCTCTCCTTCCAGTCGCACAATCCTTCATCCCTCCCACACCCACTGTCCTCCGTTACCCCACCATGGCCGCCGACAAGCCCAATTGCAAGGTGATCCTCGCGAACAACATCGCGAAAGGCCTTCTTGGAGAGATCCAGGATGGTCTGAAGGAGCTTGGCCGCAAGCCTCTGCTCGTTGGCTTCCTCTCGAGCAGCGATCCTGCCGCCAGGGTGTACGCCGAATGGACAGGCAAGACGTGCAGCGAGAAGTGAGCTTACCCATTGCAGACTACTCCAGTCTGCACTGGACACTTGAACACCAAACTTATGTATGATAGTGGCTTTGCCTACGATCTTCGCGAGGTCGATCGCGAGGAGCTGGAAGACGCCCTGATCGATGCCAACAACGACGACAAAGTCGACGGCATCATGGTGTACTATCCGATCTTCGGCAACAGGCAAGATCAGTACCTGCAGCAGATTGTCTCTACAGGGAAGGATGTCGAGGGTCTGTCCCATCAGTACATCTTCAACATGTACCAGAACATTCGCTTTCTCGATCCTGCTGGTACCAAGAAGAGCATCCTGCCATGCACACCGCTCGCCGTTATCAAGATCCTCGAGTATCTACGGATCTATAACACCATTCTTGCTTACGGCAACCGGCTGCATGGGCGTACAATCACTGTGATCAACCGAAGTGAGGTTGTTGGACGACCATTGGCAGCTCTGCTGGCCAACGACGGTGCGACGGTATACAGCGTGGACATTGCCGATGTGCAGGAGTTCACTCGGGGTGAAGGCATTAGGAAGAAAAAGCACGATGTCGTGGAGAAGCCCGGTTGGGAGCTGAAGGATTGCCTTCCTAAGAGTGATGTCGTTATCAGTGGTGTACCCGGAGACAAGTACAAGGTGCCGGCACATCTCCTGAAGGACGGTGTCGTGTGCATCAACTTCTCGAGCGAGCGCAACTTCAACTCTGACGTCAAGGAGAAGGCTTCTATCTACGTGCCAGCCATTGGCAAGGTCACCATTGCCGTCTTACTGCGAAACCTGCTTGTAAGTCTAATTCTGTCATCGACTGGTGTACGCTCGCTCACTACTGTACGTAGCGTCTTGCTCAGAACAAGGCCGAGGCTGCCGCAGCAAGCCAAGCTGCTACACAATCCACCGAGCACGAAAAGAAGCTCGCGGAAGACAGCGCCATCCCGGTGCTTGCTTCGTGAAATCTCACTACAAGCAAACGTTCATACATTTGCGCCTCTGATACCCTGTAGACGGCCTGCTGGTCCACCAAAATCAACCTCTCATCGCAACTCTAACGGATCTCCCCTACCCAAAAGCGATTCATTTGCAGAGTCCCTGATAAATGCAAGGTAAAACTCGCAAGGATGCCACATGTATCGTTGAGGTTTGGACCCTTGGCAAAAACATGATCATTGCTTTCAAACATCGACTATGGTCTATTTCACAGCGCAGGTCAAGCGATCGGGGCGCAGTGAAGTCACTCAGTAGTAGTCCTGCCCCACCCTAGATCCGTTTCTCCTCTTTGCATTGTGCGTCTGACCTCTGAGAATGTGTCACCACTGCAGAAGAAGAACCATG
Organism: Stagonosporopsis chrysanthemi; assembly: GCA_022560025.1. Lineage (NCBI taxonomy): Eukaryota > Fungi > Ascomycota > Dothideomycetes > Pleosporales > Didymellaceae > Stagonosporopsis > Stagonosporopsis chrysanthemi. The sequence goes on along the minus strand of JAFISE010000106.1, from coordinate 65,077 downwards.
CCGCACAATGATCCCTCGTGGCTCAGAGTGAAAGACCCCTTTCTTCCGAGGACATCTTACAAAGGTCCCCTTTCTCGGGGACTAGGTCTATCTTGTCCCGAGTGAAGATCTCAACGCCCCAACCTGCGATCTTTTCACGTGTAACTAGGACCCTTCCACCAGCATGCTCAGCGCGATCAGCAAATTCTTTGCGTCGAGACTAGGATCGAGCGGTGTTGCTAGAGCCACGCTTACACATGAGAAGGCGGAACAGCTCATTCGCACATGCACGACGCTCAAGCACGCTCTCGACTTGCAGCTCTTAGCTATCAAAGAACTTTCTGAAACACTAAGCGACATGCCTGCCATCTCAAAGATTCACAATATTCAAGCTCGGCACATTCACATCCAAGGTCTGTTAACGCAGCTTATTTCTAGCATGCCCTCTTCATGTGTAGATTGGGTCCACGGCTTTCCGGATGCACGATCGGCGCTCGAGCGTAAAATCGTGAGCATCAACAGACAATCCAGAAACGTGGGCTGGATGACTGCAGCGCGCGATGGCTGGCCTTGTATCGCAGAGACGTATGAATGGATGCTACCCTTGGCTGCAAAACTACAGGATGAGCTAATGCACTCACTGGAGCAAAGAGAGCCCTGGCCAGCGGGTAATTCCTTGCAGACTAGTGAACGGAATGACACACGAGCTGAACATTCATCAGCACACAACACGAACAATGCTCGTGTACATTTCAGGGAGAAAGTCACGGTTCGAGAATACCAGAAGGACAGCTTCACTTCAAAGACAGGCAACAGCGAACCTCACTTTATAGAGCTCACCAATGGCAATGGCGGAATGAAGGAGTCTCAGAGCAATTCTTCGGTCTTTGGGCAGTCTGGAGCTCATCCTTAGATCTGCTCTTCACGGGTCAGTCGCTGGGTGTCACGTGTTAGAGCTCTTAGGCTGCATCGAAATGCCCCAATGCTACGACCAGGTACTAAAGCTGTCGCACGGTGTAGTCTGAGGTCAGTCGTAGAACCAACTCACTCGATATACATCAATAGAACAATCACATCACATCGATCACATAGCTTTAAAAGTCCCTTACGGATGGCGGGATGACTATCTTCTAGAACCAGCTTTGAGCGCGGAGAGTAGTAATAGACTTCTGAAGTTGATTCGGAGACACTCATGGTAGCTTGCCTCTCCAAACCTAGGCTGGGAGTTTTCGTGGAGAACGACGTCTTGCGGCAGAATTAAGTGCACGATCCAGGCAGGGGCACCTAGGGCAGCCACAGACAGATTCTATCCGTTGAGAGCAGGTCGGGGTCTGTCAGGGAGGTTGATGGCTACACAAGTGAAATCTTCGCCGTGTCACTGGTTGAGTCATGCGACCTTGAGTGGGTGCTGTGGGTGTCACGGCGCATTACATCACTTCTGATTGAAGACCCTTCAACACGCGGCTACAGCATGGAACTTGAGCACTGATACGTACATAGCGAAAGCTGTGAATTGGAGTTTGAAGTAAATATGTAAACTTGAGACCTAGAGTCGTGTTGCGACCTAGTTGGATTCCGAAGTCGTATTCTCATGATCAGTAACGTGGTTGGGTGGAGCGAGAGTCGATGTAGATGAACTCTGCAGCAACCTATGAACGGAAGATGCAGCCATCGAAACAAGGGCAGTGACGAGAAGAGCTAGACGGAAATTCCACAAACGAGGATAGCCCGGAAATTGCATTTTTAGATCGAGTACTTCAACGCAGCCATTTGCTGGATCTTGGCCACTTTTGGGGAGCGAATGAGGCCACTAAAGCCGAAAGTGTCGCTTTCCGCCATCACACGCTGGAGAAGCTTTGATGTATCCTGCATCTCTAAGTGCTCCGTGTTGACTTCGGGGTCTGTGTACGATGGGGAGCCAGCCTCAAGCGTAGGATCGTAAAACGGAGATTGGGGGTCGGTCGAGTTAAGTGAAAAGGCACTTGGAGGAGGGTTGCAAAGTGCATTTTCTTCAGGCAAAGCTCCGGTCTGGAAGTATTCCTTGATTTTTCCATACGCACACATGTTCGTAGCCGAGAACGAGCAATGTCCTGCCTGGTCGTTGATATGAAGTGCGCTATTAGGGAATTTGGACTGCATAATTCTCCCACTTCGCAGTGGTGTGACTGGATCTGCAGTATTACTGACGAAAAGAATCGGATGACTCGTATTTCCGCCAAACTTACCGTCGAACCTGTAGCTTGCGGTTATCTTCCAGGCGGCACACTTCATCCTAAGCATTGCCCATATATCCCCAGCTGCCGAAGACATATTCTGCAGATGATGCCAATACTCCGTGAATTCATCGACACCGAGGTTTTGTTGATTGATGCCGTCAGCGCACAAAATGGCGAAGGTTGGAACGTCGCCACTGTACCGAAAACTTGGATTGACTGTTCCATTGGGGCCGCACGATAGCGTGTGGGTCAATCGGAAGGGCTTTGAGAGGAAATCGATCAGATCGCCATCACCAGCTTCGATCTGTGTAATGAGGTATCCAAGAGGCTTGAAACTGAGTTGTGGTTGGTAAATACTACTGAAAATGGTGGACTTGATATCGGAGTATGTGATCACTTCCGGGCCATCCTCCGAGGTAAGGATATACGGTTCGTGATACAGCGATTTAACGATTTTCTGAGTACGCGCTTTAATCGCAGCAGTAGTTGTAGTGCCATTGGCCAGGGGACAAGCCTCCGGTCCGGAATTGAGACAATAAGAATAGAAGGATTCCATGGCTTTTTCGTTGTCCGCAAGACTGCCGTTCCCCAAAGAATGGTTATAGTCGTATGAACTCACCACACCATCGAGCACTACAAGACCAATCCGATCAGGAAACATGGAAGCGAAAGTCGATCCGAGGAGAGTTCCGTACGAGAAACCTCAGTATTGCAGCTTAGCCTCTCCAGGAACATATTTCAGTTGCGGACTGTTACGAAAGGCAGAGCGTCTTCCGTTGTTGTGCCTTCGTTTAGCGCTTTGTTGCGCATTATATTCGGCATGACTTTCCACAATCTCCAGCATGTCTCGGGCAACGAAAGCAGTGGTCATATACTGCTTGATGTCTGGGCCGTCGGTCTCATCCACGGCTGATCTGCACGAAGAGCCGAAAGCATGGGTCATGGACCACAAGCGTCCAAGGGCAGCATCTGAGCTACTAAGAATACCTGCTTCACTCTCCCTAAGTCTCCAGGACCATGCTGCCGCAGAATCGGAGATACACGTGGCGGCGGGCTCAGTCTCGCCAATACCACGGGGATCAAAACCGATGATATCGAAAAACCGAGTATCGTCTTTCGCTGATACATGATCTGAAGATGTGTCGACTACCCATTGTAGCGACTTTGCCGCTTGAAGAGCGAACAGCGCTCCTGGCCCTCCCGGACCACCAGGATTGACCAGAATTGGCCCTCCGTACCGAGGATCATCAATTGGTACTTTGGCGCGCAACTTGATGATTGCCACACTGATAGTCTCATCGGGGAATGTGCCGTTGAAATAGTCCAGAGGTAGACTGAGTTTTGCGCACTCGAACTCCCCAAAGCAAGCGTGGAAGTCAAGGTCTTCTTTGGGCTCAATCTGCTTGACGGTCAATATTGTATGTGTCATTTTCCGATTTAAAGGCTCTGGTGTTCAGGATGTGCCATGTTCTAAAATGAAATCCATCGATCTAGCGAGGATTTACTGTAGGCTGAACTCCCCAATGAGGGTAGAGCCATTGCATTGTTCAGTCCTCGTGTCTGTGATCAGATACTTTGTGAGGTAATATACGGACACCTTGATCCTAGCTTTAGATCCTGTGCTTCTCTGTTTACCAATGCTGACCTTTCTTGTTGTATGAATGGGCATCATCCAACATAAAAATGCAGGTGTACTGTCGTCACAGCCTTGCCCCTCTCTGATGATGTTGACAGAGGAACGATGACCACGTACTTGAGACCATTCGAATGGTTTCGAGGCGTGGTCAGCCCCTGCTTGTGGCTGACTGCCTGGCTCTGGAATGAGTCGATGTTTAAGGCTGGGACAAATGGTATCCAATGCGGCGATCAGCACCAGCGCAGTAAAGGCAATGGTGAAGAAGCGCATGCATATCGGGGCGCGCTGAGGCGCAACAGGTGTACCGACCGCGTTCCGACTCTTCTCCATCATGGAATGGCTGGTGGTGCTCACGTTCCAGGTATGTTGAGAACCGGAGTTCTTGCAGGACAAGGTTCCCAGCCTTCCAAGGCAGCAGCGTTACGGGCCTGGCTGCGAATGGAGCGCCTGACTTACGACAATCACTTGCATACGCATCTACCCTATGCACTCTTCTGCAGCCAATACTCAAGCTCACGGCGGTTAGGTACATTGAATGCAGGCTTGTCACAATGCGCTGGCTAAGCTGACAGCCTCTCTCCCGTTCATCATTACAAGATGTCAATTGTCTTACAAATAAGATTGCTCGCACAATGCAGCATGCATCGGTTGTATAACGGTGACATTGCAGTTCATTGTTATGTGGGTCGCATTACACATGCAGTGGAATTGCTACATCGAAACTCGATTGGAGGCGTGCGGACAAGGATTGCCTTCGTGGTACTGACATGTGGCAGAGCCGCTCAAGTTCGACCACGATTGCACAAAGTGGAAGCACAGCAAGGGAAACAATTGAAAGTCGATAACAGGCAACTTCACGGTGGAAGATTAGATGTCTCTTGTTATGCAGATCACCAAAGACTGGCATGAGTTCAGATAGCAGCAACTTTTGTAGAGTGTGAACTTGACCAGAAATGTGAAGAAGCCGAACCAAAGTTGTGTAAGACAGCTAGAACCACGACCCAAGACAAGCAAATCCTGAATCCATGGGTATCAATCATCTCGTCAGCGCGACTTAAAAAGACAGCCTCCAGGGTCCTGAAATGGGAGCGCAAGGGTATATTGGATCACCAGCACCCGTCCCAGCCCGACACCGAATCGATCAGAGCTCGAACGAAACACTCCTATCCGAGACCAGCTGCAGCGGACCGCTTGCTGGAACCTTCAACACTGACTCTGGTGTGTTGACAGTGCGTGAAGGTTGCTCTGATACGCAGCTACCAATTGCCGCCGCCCTGCTGCTGCTGGTCACCGTAGCCTTGACGCTGACCACCACCACCGTAGCCGCCTTGACCTTGGTAACCACCGGCCTGGCCACCTTGGGCTCCCCATTGGCCGCCGTAACCTATCGTCATTGTTAGTAAGTCGAGAAGCTCAATTCGACTGGTTTACGAACCACGACCACCACCGCCACCACCGTTGTAGCCTATTGAAATGTTAGTTGAGATAACGTTCGCCATTGTAGATTGCAGACTCACCACCGCCGCCGCCGCCGTAGCCACCACCACCTCCACGTCCGTAGCCACCTCCGAAACCACCACGGCCACCGCCACCGCCGCCGCCACCAGCACGGTCAGAGGCCTTGTCAACACGGATGGTGCGTCCGTCGAACCTAACGCATGGTAAGCAACGTTCTTGTGAAGAAGCTCCTTGGAGCGAGAGACATGGTCGCTATATGTACGGCACAGTCAGATCGCATCACGGTATGGGGGTACCAACTCGACGTTGTTCATGTTCTGCATCGCAGTGTCGGCCTCAGCATCGGTGGCGAAGCGGACGAAGCCGAAACCCCTGCTGCGACCAGTATCACGGTCCTTGACAACTACCTGTGGAGAAGTGAGCTTCGTGTCCAGCTTGATGACACGCCGTGCTTCGGAAGGTGACTTACGGCCTCTTCGACTTGACCGAACTCCTCGAACTTCTGACGCAGAGTCGCGTCATCAGTGTGCCAGGCAAGGCCTCTGCGGTTGCATTAACGTCATACTCGTAGGAAGGATGAGGTTGGACTTACCCTATGAAGAGCTTCGACATGGTGAACTAGAGGAGCACTGAACTGTCTCAATACCGACTCTCGAGCAAGAAAAACGCGCGCACGATACAAATAGCCTCAACACAGGTAGAAAAGGGTGCTAGAGAGAAGGAAGTTGGGAGGACACATGCGTGGGAAGCCCATCGCGGCGTCCTCTGCAGGTCATAACAAGCAACGTGACGGAACGAACATTTAGTCTTGAGCACCAGGCTGTTTCGATATCGATGGCACAAGCAATCGATGGTTTGTGTGGATGAAGGAAGAAGTCCGCTGCAAGGTTGCGATGTGAGAGAGAGCGAGGTGGAGTGCTTGGGTTGGCGGGGCAGATAGAACTAAGACCCCTCCAGTGAACGAACGCTAGCTCTGTTGGTGTAGGGTTGGCGCTCACGCAACAGCAGGAACCTGGATCGATGGTCACGGCTTAACAGTCCACGAGTGCTGAGCTGCAGCTAAAGGACGGGCTGTTGCGCGCTTTAAATGCTATGTGCCGGGAAGATCGCAGTAGGGTGTCAGGAGAGCACGACTGTTGCGCTCGTGAATTCACTCGCGGGGCCAACGGCTGATCGCAGAACACCAGCTCTCCCACACTGCTTCAGCCAGGCTAGCTCGTCCCGTGTGCGTTTCCTCATGCCGGAATTATGCAGCCCATGGCTAGCTTGAGGCTAGTGGGGCCCAATAACAGGGCAGCATGCCAGCAAAAAGAGACAAGTTGAATTGTCTGATTCGAGTTGTCGAGCTGCCGGCACAGGCGCAGGAACGCCATTGGGCCGTTGTGAACGGCGCAGGCTCGATGGGCCTTGCACACTGCGGCTTGCGTGCTCGGAAGATGAAGAGCGCATTCGGATGCAGCCAAACCAAGACATCACCGTGGATATGGCGTACGCCGCATTGGATTGGCCAATTGACAGGTGGGTCCAGGCCGCTTATCATAGTCACGCCCAAAGAACCTGGAGGGGTTGACGGCTTGATTCGCATTCAAAGCCCGTGCGCTGCTGCTATTCTGTCGTGCCTCTCACCTGCGATGAGCACACCCTATGCGAGCCACCGCAGATCCGTGTCTATGACCGCGTTTTCGCGCGACTCTCGACACGCCGCTTTAAAGCAGGCTGGATCGCTTGCCAACGTAGAGCCGTGTCCGCTGCTCCCTGGCTTCCCAGTTTCGTCAGCACTATGCATGTGAGGGCGATCGGTCTTCACTGGATCCAGAGCTGAGGACACAGGGCTGCTAGTTCCGTTTTCGCTGTGTTGATCGAATGCGGGAGGCTATCCAGCATCACGTCAGGTTACACTAGAACAGCAAAGTCCTGGCGTTCAATACTTCGAAAAGATTACACCCGCGCGCTCGACCGAAGCTGGCGATTTGGCGTCCTAGATCCGCGGAAGCGTACACAGCGAGCTCAGGGATATTAGGCTTTGCTCGTGGACCGGCACCAACATCATCTCAGGTGTAGTACATTTTCACTGGGCGCGCTCTCCACGACCGCTAGAGCTGTCATTAGAGTTAGAGCTGGAGCTGAGAGCCGTGGAGCGACGTTTAAAGTCCCCATGGATGCAGATTGCTGCTTCCAAAGACTTCTACAATCGTGGAGCACGGTTGCCGTGTTTTCTCGGATAATGGCCATTCTGCGGTTTGGGCGACTACGAAGTACCACCACTCAAGTTGGACTTGACTTGGCACCTGTTGTGCCTGCCAACCTGGAACAAGACCCCCTAGTGAGCAACCGACACCTTCAGCATGCCTTCCCTACTCATGCGCTGCAAATTCGAGCGGCACAGTCTCCGGTCGCCTTGTCTTCCGCGTCACACAACCCAAACCCCGTAAGGCCCAGGGTCGACCGTCACGGCCTACCTCAAGGCTCAACGCGCCGTTGTACAACATCCGTGGGGGTTTTTCGATTTGTGTCGACGGAAAGGCTCGCTAATTACCGCTTGCGTTGATGCAAATGCTGTGGAATGCAACGATCGGGCGTGGGAATGGATATTCGAAAGTGGCTTGCGGAGACGGAAAGTCCAGTCCCTTTTCAGCGATTGGACCATGAGCGGTTTTTCCTGCCTGATCCTGTCGTCGACGCAAGGCGAAAACGACGGCGCAGTTCATCAGACAGCTCGCTACTCAGAGTCTCATCTCCTCAGCTGCAATCTAGAGGCATCCCAGCGATCGTACAAAACGGTATTGGCGTCCACGATGAAACTGACAGTGTTCGAAGCGTTACACCTCGGTCTGCTAGTAGTGACTTGACAGAGAGCAGAGCCTCAAGCCATCAATTCTCGCGAAGACGGCGCCATAAGACACGGCCGGAGAAGTATGATGCTCGATCGAGGTCAAGAAGATCGTACGAGAGCCGAAATGCACGCCAAAAGAACGAGCCAAGAAAGTCCAAACGCAAACCCAAGCGGAAGGCAGACAGTAAGAGTCATAAAGGTATCGGACAGAGTTTTCGAGCTGGAAACGTCTCCAAGGATCGACTGACCGTGAGCGTATTACACGTACTGCAGAATGCTGGTATGCTGATCATTGATCTAGCTCAAGCCGCTGAGTAACATGGGACTCTTCAGCAAGGGCAGAAGTTCGGCGCCAGGCAGGGGTCGTGGTCGTAAGTTCGGTACCGCACGAAAGCTCGCGTGGTACTGAAGAGTCTGACACCTTTCGCAGTACCAGATCTAGTCTTCTCCGAAATGAAGTTCTTACAGGACGGTGATGATCGGCAAGATTGTGCTGCGCAATCTTTACAAGCGAACAAGAAACGGAAGAAGGACTGTACACGGACAAAAGAAGAAGATATTTCTGCGTTCTTCGCTTCGACACGACCTGCGTTAGCAGATACTCACGAGAACGTTGCGTCGAGCAGTGATCGCCTTTCGTGCTCAGCTGCACTAGGAAAGATTGCATGTACAGATCGATCACAAGAAACACTTCACAGACCTGTTCTTGCTCTTGGCACGGCAGGGTTGGACAGTGGGGCATTGAAGCGAAGGACCGACAGCAGAAGACGTACTCACGATAGCAACAGCGATTTCTCCTGGTCTGGGTCTATTCGCGCTCCCAGCGCTGCACCAGCACATACGGAAACTCCGTTGGTCGCTTTGAGGGAGTGCTCCAAGTTCCCAGGCCAGGAATACGCAGAAGGGCAATATAGCAGACACACGACAGCTGACCAACAGATACGCACTGTGGGTAGAAGAGAACCTGCGATCACCGCCGTAGATGGGGCCGTGGTCTCTTCGGCAACTCCGCGGTGCTTCAGGCTGCAATCGTCTCCACGACGGTCTTGTTCTCTGCAGAGATCAGAGCTCCGCACACACACCGCAATTTGCTATACAACTGAAGCTGGTGCATCGCCCGAGTCGACGCCGTCGGTGTCGAAAAGTGGTATTACTGCTGAGCCTTTGGATGTCCCTGTAATAGAGCGCTTAGAAAGGGCATCTCATGGCAGCAATACGACAATGGCTCCGAGGCAAGATACTGCACACATTGTGCAGAGGTTTGTGTCTTATGAGAGTCCGGAACCGCCTACGAGTGGAGACGAGATACAGCAGTACTACGACCATCTCTCACTAGCCAACGACACCAACGTTCGCCGGATGACGTCGTCCGCGATCGGTCACACTAGAGCGCGTGCTGCTGCTTTTGAGCTCCCTGAAACAGCCCGGCGGGCTGAACTCATTCCGTATCGAGGAGGTGCACAGGCTTCCACTGTCCGGTGCATCTTTCCAGAAGTGCAGGCGTTTAGGCCGTCAAACTTCTTTGGTCCCAACAGTATCTACATCCAACAAGAACAGCAGCAGCTATTGCCGGTGCAATGTGACGTCGAAGGGGGCTACAACTGCCATCATGCAGATGGTGCTCATGCCGAGTATGTGTATGAGAGCGACTTGTTCGGCCGGGAGGACCTTGACGATATCAAAGACAGAACAGCTTTATGCGACCAGATACGAGACGTCAATCTTGGACACGAAATACTGGACTGTGTCACAGATGCCGTTGTTGAACAGGCACAGAAGTGTAGGAAGGTGGGAGTGGTGGGTCCCGGTTTTTGGCAGCCGCATAGACTGTATTGAACGTTGAAGCTGAATATTGAGGGTGCCCCATTGTCCATCCCAAGCTGCTGTGGCATTTGAAGCACAGTTTCCCCACGCAACGTCAGTGAAGCGAGCCGTCCGTCCGTGCGTGAGGCGCATGAGGCGCATGGAAAACTTCCGCCCGCGGCTCTCACCTAGGCACACCTCGGTTTGAGCACAAGGAGCGCTGTCAGCCATCGATCTAGCCGGCTGCCCCGTAAAGACCGTCTGTATGCACTGCTCGCGGTCGTTACTGAGACTCAACCTAGCCAAGCGAGCAGAGCCGTGTCCCCAACTGTCTTTTTTGAGCAGGAGGCTTGCCCCATGCAGGCAGACGTTCGTCACGCTGGCTAACCAACACCGCCCGCCCACGCCTGCGCCTGCGCCTGCCAGCCCCACTAGACCCCTCCAACGCCTCGACAAAATCCAGCAGCACTTCTCCTCCTCCACTTCACCTACCTCAACCGCAAAGTCAATACCCGCAAACATGGCTTACACTGTCCGCAAGGTCGCTGCGGCAAACACGCTCGAGCACCGCGTCTTCATCGAGAAGGACGGCCAGCCCATCTCAGCATGGCACGACGTCCCACTGTACGCCAACGAGCAGCAGACCATCCTCAACATGGTTGTCGAGGTCCCTCGCTGGACCAACGCAAAGATGGAGGTGCGTGTCCCCCAATTGAGTGCCATTGGGTGCGGTTGCGCTCTGATGTCCAACTACCCCGCCATGGCGACATGTCACTGACCGCCCCAACAGATATCCAAGGAGGAGACGCTCAACCCCATAAAGCAGGACACCAAGAAGGGCAAGCTCCGCTTCGTCCGCAACTGCTTCCCCCACAAGGGCTACCTCTGGAATTACGGTGCTTTCCCCCAGGTACGATGACGCCTGCCCGATATCGGACGAGGCGACTGCATACTGACTGCTGCTGCAGACCTGGGAGGACCCCAATGTCACCCACCCCGAGACCAAGGCCAACGGCGACAACGACCCGCTCGATGTCTGCGAGATTGGTGAGCTTGTCAACAAGCCTGGTGATGTTATCCAGGTCAAGGTTCTCGGTGTCATGGCTCTGCTTGACGAGGGCGAGACTGACTGGAAGATCATCGTCGTCAACGTGAACGACCCCTTGGCCCCTAAGCTCAACGACGTCGAGGATGTCGAGCGCCATCTGCCCGGTCTGCTGCGTGCCACCAACGAGTGGTTCCGCATCTACAAGATCCCCGACGGCAAGCCCGAGAACCAGTTCGCCTTCTCTGGCGAGTGCAAGAACAAGAAGTACGCCATGGACATTGTCCGTGAATGCGCCGAGGCCTGGGAGAAGCTTGTCGCTGGCAAGACCGCCAAGAATGACATCGCCCTCGCCAACACCACTCTCTCCCACTCGGCCGAGAGGGCCGATGCTAGCTCACTGAACATCCCCTCTGGCGAGGACAAGTCTCCCGCCCCTATCGACCCCAGCATCGACAAGTGGTTCTACATCTCTGGTGCCCCCTCCAGCTAGACGTCTGGAATCAGCAAAGACGGCAAGAGGCGGCTCTCGTGGAAAACGATGGTATATCACATCGCAAATGACAATCGTGTTGGAGCGATCGATCGACCCGAAGAATTGTAGATTCCATGGACATACGACTACAGTTGGAAGAGGTCTGGTCTTGCCCAAATACATAGTGCATTCAAAAGTGATGATCAACCCAACATGGAACATCTCCATTCCGCACCGTGACTCCGTGTGATGCTTCTGATATACATATTGGTACAGCTGTGAGGGGCACTCGTCTCTCGAGTAGGTGCCACAGAACTCGAGTAAGGTGAACACCAAGTTTTGACTTGGCGCAGCTTAGAGGGCCTTTCGTGCGTGATGTTGGTAGAGAGGTCGCAGGCTGAACTGTACGAGCCTGCGATTTCCTCCAAGACCTTAGTTACCAGTCAACTCCTCCTTGCGCGCAAGCATACGTGAGTGGCGGTCCACTTGCTCCATGACTTCTGTTATTCGCATGTTGCTCAGATCCATGTTCATCTCCTTGCCGTCCTCTGTGCGGTTTATATTAGCATTGTCTTTCCTCAGTGGTGTGAGTGTCGGGGGACCACAGTAGCAGGCTCTCCCGAAACTGTGATAGCTACTAGCATGCCATCCACAGCATTCTCTTGTAGGGCAAGCACATACTGAACTTGACGTCTAATGTCGCGTTGTCCTTGCTGGTCCGGGGAAGCAGCTTTGACTGAACAGTCAAACCGGTAGCGCGTGCGTTGGCGGGAATGAGCGAGAGGAACAAGCGAGCGGGCTTCGAGCGAGGGCTGAAGGGGTTGAATGCAACGCGGACTTCGGTAAGGAATCGAGTAATCATGTTGGCGGTTGTGTGGTGGGCGATGCGGTGATGCGACGGGTGGGAGTACAAGCAGGAGGGCTACAAGTGCACAGATGAGTCGCAATTAAGCCTGCAGGCAGACCGAACAATGGTTTGTACTTGGAGCTGCTAGAGTGCCACCGCCTGGAGGGTCGTCGTGATGGATCCTCACTTTCTGGAATCAGGCCCGTGCTCGATTTTCGGATTAGCACAGTTGGCTTGAATGGCCACCTGGACCGCTCCCCTCCGTCATAGCACTCGCGTTCGAACACCTGTTGCGCTGCACAATGGCGCCGCTACCTCCCACTGCTCAGACGCTCACCGCCCGTCTGACCACGCTGACAGAGTCCAACAAGTCTGTCGGACAGCTCATCCAGCGACTCGGCAAACTCGACTTCCAACCCGGACCTCAGCCCTTGAACGGAGACGAGGGTGACGTGCGCCTGGAGCTGAGCGCCGAGATCCACGAGACGTTGAAAGGGATTGAGGAAGAACTTGAATTGATCCGGCAAGAGGTTGAAGACGTACTGCAGCAAGAGTCTGGCGCAGTTGGAAAGCGAAGGGACAGCAACAGAGAGGGCGAGCGCTCACGTCTTGCAGTGCTGCTTGCACGCTTGACCGAAGACTTGAAGTCGTACGTTGTACACAGGAGCATCATACACATTGAAAGGCAAATACTGACAGGCGGGAACAGATCAAGATCACAGTACCGCAAAGCTCAGCTCACTGCCAAGCATAACGCAGAGCGTGCAAAGCTCAAGGAACGTGAGCTCCTCTTCTCAAACCTCCAATCCGGCGCCTCTACACCGTCCACCACATATCGTCAACGCCGGCAGAACAGGGGTCTGAATGAGGACGAGATAGTCGCGCAGGCCTCGTCAGACGTCACTTCCGCCCTACGACGAACGCATGCGTTAATGCAAAACGAGCTATCACGTTCTCGTTTCGCTCAAGAAACCCTCGAACAGTCCACCGCCGCACTCGCGGATCTAGGAGAGAGGTATTCCGACCTCAATACGCTTCTTGCAAACAGCAGAACTCTTGTCACCACACTATTAAAGAGCACTAAAAGTGATACCTGGTACCTCGAAACCACATTCTATATCCTCATCACAACCATCATCTGGCTGGTCTTCCGCCGCTGGCTATACGGACCGCTGACGTGGTTCTTGATTTGGCCGCTTAAACTCGTCTTCCGCATTTTCTTTGGCATCATAGGCGTAGGCACTGCAGCGACTGCATCTGAATCGTCGAGTCTCGCCGTAGCCTCAGAGTCAAGCACAAGTCTGATTGTGAAACCTAGCGCCACCGGGGGCGCTCCTAGACTGAACAGCGACCCTAAAGCCCCACCGCCTCAGAACTACATCCGCGTTGGTGGCGGAGGCAGAGGGTATCATCAAGGCGATCCTAGTCCACCGGGCTCGACAAGTGAGCAGGTTGGTAAAATGGCGGAGCAGGCGCAACAAGAGCAGCAAGGGCAGCGGCAGCAACAGCAGGAAGAGGAGGGTGTTCATCCTCAGCTGCGGAAAAATAGGCAGCAACCAGAAGAGGAAGGCCCAGTGATCAGAGGCGACGGGACAGTCCTGAAGGAGAGCGATAAGCCGAGGAACCCAAAGAAAAAGATGTGGGAGGAGGATATTGAGAGAGAGAAGTTCGAGCAGGCACAGCAGGCAGATGGACAGAGGAGGAAACGCGATGAGCTGTGAATGACAGGCCTCTCACTGGAACCAGAAGTATGAATCTGAACATGAACACACAGTACCAATCGAGCATCAAGCTCCTGATATGACGAGATGTGATCACGCCTATAAATCATGTACCACGATGCAGTACGAGTACGAAATACACGTACATGGCTAACAATACAAGGGTATCAAGACGCTCCTGAAGCGCGCTGCTGCATCACGAAACGGCATCAAAGACGGCCAAAGACCTACTCTCTTTGGCAACATTTGGCCCCTCAAAGATGATACTCATTCTCCCCCTCGTCCTCCTCGCCGAAAAGCACTTCGTCCTCAATCTCTTCATTCAGCAGGACACCCATCTCAAACGTCCTCTCCCTGATGTCCTCCGCCTCGTCGTAATCACACTCCATATCCTCCCTGATAAGTCTGACTGCCACCTCCGGTACCAGCACAGCCTGCACAAACGTCGCAGGTCCAGACGTCTGCACAACAGGATCCATAGACCGCTTGATCTCCGTGTGCAGCAGCGCCATAACGCACTCTGTTATCGCGCGCCGTCCGCGCGGGCCGTAGTAGCCTGGGTAGACTGCGTTATCGTCGAGGGCGAGGGCGGCGAGGTCACGCTGTCTCGAGGGAGAGAGGTCGGTGCGTTTCGAGGGGACAGCAGCGGCTTTGCCTGTGAGCGCGAGGGGTTCGTAGCGTGCGCGGTGGTTGCTGGGGACTTCGCCAATGAGGATGCTGTACAGTGCCATGCGGTGCTTTTTAATGCGCTCTGAGAGGCGGCTCCAGTCGATGTCTGGGTACCCTTCTGCGGCGTATTCGACCTGTGCGGAGGCTTTGCGGTGCGTGTGGCAAAAGGTTGCTTGGTTTTTAACTGTTCGGGCCAGCCCTTTCCAGAAGCTCCAATAGTATTCTTGGTCGACGGGCTCGTGGCAGATTGGGCATGCGGTGTCTTCGTTTGCTTCGGCGGGGAGTTCGCGCACGTAGGAGTCGATGTTCTCAAGGTCTTCTTGCGGTGCGCTTGAGGCAGGTAGTGACGAGTGTGAATTATCTGTCAAACCGAGCTTTTCACGCAGTGTTGGCTCCAACAGCTTCTCTAATTCAGCATCGTCCATGCTATATAGCTCCGAGACATCGTCTTTCATCTGGGCTGCTTTCTTCTTCTTCTGTGGTACCTGCCGTAGTTCTGGGTCTCCCACCTCAGGTTCTGGCAGTGCTTTTGACCTTATTGGCTGCTCGTCGTCAGAAGAACCGGATATCATAGAGATGTTGTCCAAGTCTTCCTTGTCGTCCTCGGGAGGGGATTCCAGCCTCTTGGGTTTGGATCCAAACTTCTTGACCAATCCCTTAGTCGGCTTCTTCACAGGCGCATGTATGTTCGAGGTTGCTTGACTGCTCCGAGCCTTCGAACCATAGTCTTTCTTCCATGTTTGAGATCCCTGGCTTGATTCCATGAGCAGCGAGCTGAATCCCCATTTGTTATTCTGTGACGAGCTTGGTGGTATATTTGTCCTGTTCACATTCTCCTTCCCTGCCTCGAACCCCTCCTTCGCCGCCCTACCTTGTTGATACTGACCAGCTTTTGGTACTCGAGGTGCGTTAACGCGTGTCTTCTTCGCTGCATCCGGTAACTTCAACCCTGGCTCAGGCTTACCACCCGGCAGCGGTGATGTTGCTTTGCGTTTGCGAGTTGGCGGCTTTTTGAGTGCGTCGTCATCGCCACTCTCCATGTGCTGCGATGGTTTCGGTCGTCTCGTAGGTATGTTTAATTTATCAGCTTCCGGAGAAACTGGCTCGGCGTTGACATGCTCCCGCATTGCTTCTCCATGATCTTCATTGGAAGCATGTTGCTTGCCTCTAACGACCTTCAAGAGTTTCGGGGTTCCAGTCCGAGTTAGACCAACCCGAGCGGCCATTGATGAACGGCGAAAACGATGCGGAGAACGCTATAACGACTGAAAACAAAACAAAGCAGAAATAAGGCAGCGGAGAGCGGCAACTCGACAATCTCGAGTTTGGACTCGCGAGCACGCGCTGGGAAGACGCGACCGCAGGCCGCTAAGCCCATTTGGTCGTTATCGATTAGAGAAAAAGTTCCCGCGTCGAAGCTCGCTTTCACTCTCGACAGGCACAAGACGAAGACGACTACTCCGCCCAACACATACACCAACATGGCCGCCGACGAATCGCTTCAGCAGCCCCTGAACTTCACTGGCCACCGACACCTGGTCTCGCGCCTGCTCCTTGCAACCCTCACCGGCCGCCCGATCCGCATCTCGCAAATCCGCTCTTCATCCACCAACCCAGGTCTCACCCGCTATGAGACAAACTTCGTGCGCCTCCTTGATGCCGTCACCAATGGCGGCCAGGTCCAATTCAGCATGACCGGCACAACACTCGTCTACCGCCCTGGCCTTATTACTGGCTCTGCAGAAGGCCTCGGCGCGCACGGCGGCGTCATCAGACACGAGATCCCCCGCGAGTGCGCACGGAGAGGAGTGTCGTGGTGGCTGATCCCGCTCTGCATTCTCTCGCCCTTCGCCAAAGACAAAGTCAATGTCATCCTGCACGGCGAGGGCTGCGTCACATCCTCGACCCCCAGCGGCGACGTCAGCGCCGACACAGTGCGCACCGCAATCCTCCCACTCTACAAATCCTTCGGCATCGAGCGCAACATTGAGTTGCGCATTCTCAAGCGCAGCTGCGCGCCAGGCATGGGCAAGAGCGCCGGCGGTGAAGTCCAGATCGTCTTCAACCACCAAGTGCGGCTGCCCAAGACCCTGCACCTGCTCAACCCCGGCCGCGTCAAGAAGATCCGCGGTGTAGCGTACTGTGTCGAAGTCCCTAAGAGCAACAACGAGCGCATGATCCACGAGGCTCGTGGCGTGCTCAACAAGTTCGTGCCCGACACATACATCTTCTCCGACGCTTCGCCTGCGCCTCTGATTCCGACGACTCAGAAGGGCAGCGGCAAAGTGAAGGGTGCAGTGGGGTTCGGGCTGAGCTTGGTCGCAGAGAGTAGCACAGGGTGCATATACAGCGCAGACGTGTGCTCGCCGCCCGAGGGAGGCGTGCCAGCGGACGAGATTGGGAAGCAGTGCGCGTACCAGCTGCTGGAGAAGATCTCGCAGGGCGGCGCAGTCGAGAGCGTCGCTGCACCGACAGTGCTCATGCTCATGGCCATGGGCTCGGAGGACGTGGGCAGAGTGGCATTAGGGAAGGACGTTCTAGCCAGCGAGGAGATCATTTCGCTGGCCCGCGACTCCAAGGTCTTTGGCGGCAGCGGCTGGGGCTTCCGAGAAAACGGCGGCGCGGAAGACCGGGGCGAGATTGTGGTCAGTGTGGTCGGGCGGGGAGTAGGCAACGTCGGGCGGAAGGTCGCATAGTGTATACATCGAGAGCTTTGCATGGTTTGGCGTTCTGGGGTGAAAAAGCATGTAGAATCAACGATACCCATTTCAATGCTATACGCATATTGCAACTTTCTCTCGCTGTCGGCGAGTTGACCAACTTTCTATTTAATGGACAGAAATGCGAGACACTACGCCACCCAATGCTCATTCTACTTTGTTCGTACATAACGTGAGGCGTTTGACCTCGTTCAATCTAGCCGAAGCTCATCGTTTACTCCTTTCTCCTCCCGGGCGAACTTCCGCTGTCTTGGCTCGCATCGTCATCCTCACGGCTGCCATACTTCTCGTTATACTTCTCCTGGTCACGATACGGGCCCTCGTCTCCACCATCGCTGTCACTCAGTAGGTCCTCGTCGCTCTCGCCAGCAAATGCATCGTAAAGCTCTCCACCTCTCCTCGCCCTGCCCTTCTTCTTTGCGCCTGCGCCGCTGAGCATACCCGTCTCCTCGCGATCCTCAACGTCGTCGAGGACCTCAAACTCATAAGCGTCGCGCGAAGACTTTTGTTGCTTGCGGCGCGCGATATAAAAGTATGCGCCGAGACCAGAGACGAAGACGAGAATGAGGGCCAGCGAGCCATATATCCAGATTTGCGTGCGACGCGAGACGCCAAAAGTCGGGAAAATGGAGGGGAGGAGGCTTTCATTCTCCGGCGTTGAGGTTTCGGACGCTGAGGGCACTGGTGTTGCTGATGTTGCTGCAGTCGCTGTAGTCGCTGTAGTCGCTGCAGATGCGGCGGCAGTATCTGTAGGCTTCTGGTTGATAGGACGGTCGGGGTGGTCGGAGGGGTTGGCTGTGATAGAAGGTTTGAGGCTCGGGAGCGCAACGGACGTAGTGTGTGCAGGATGGTCCTCGATCTTGTCATGGTCGTCATCATCGTGCTTGGTGGGAATTGGGAGAAGTTTAGCTTTAGAAGAGTCAATACACTCGCCCCAGAGACGCAGCTTCCAGTCCGTCAGTGTGCCGGTCTTTTTGTTATTAGCCACAGTGTCTTTGACGATCACAGTCCAATTTCCAATGCCGGATTCGCCCCAATGAGCGACAGACATAAAGGTCCAGTCTTCATAGCCGCGGATGTCATCATCGTCGCGGCGGGCGGTCGAGAGATGGGAGCTCATACCCGCTGGGGAAATGAGCTCGACGCTGAGGTCGCCACGGCGTTGGTGCTTGACGTTCATGGTGAGGGTGATGTGCTCCACACGCTCAAAGTTGGCTTCCTTCAGCATTTCTGCTGTGACTTCGAATTTGCTTGCTAACCCTTCTTGTCCTTCAGGAATCTGCTTCTTGACATGCATCCAGGGCGAGTAGAACCAGGCCTGGGGTTTGACAAGCTTCCAATCTTTAGCCTTGTCGACGATAGCCCACGCATCAAGTTTGCCGTATCCGAATTGATGGCTGTACATGCGATCGAGTGAGGTCTTGGTCCAGTCGCTGGGTGTGTCGAAAGGCACGGCAGTCAGCACAGTAAGCCACTGTACATCGCGCCAGGTCAGATCAGGGCGAGCCTGCAGCAGCAGGGCATAGATTCCAACACCAAGAGGCCCAGCAGCTGAGGTACCGCCGTGCTGGCTTGTGCATTTGTTTGCGCCAACATCAGTGGTGTGAATCGCATCGCCGCCTCCACTGCTGTAGGTGACGACCAGCTGCGCGGAGCAAGCCTCTGAATAATACGGGTGTTGGTTGTTCATGTCGATAGCGCCCACTGTGATGCTGTAGATACTGTTCGTGTAGCCGTCAAAATTGCAGTTATCGTCGCTCGCTGCACCGTTGCCTGCTGCGAAGACGTAGACAGAGCCCTTGCCGCCGCGTCCTTGCTGTACAGCTGTCACCATGGCTTTCTCAATCAAAATTCCCGGTGCCTGCATCGTCTTGCCATCGTCTGGAGGGCCCCATGAGCAGGAGTAAATGTCGTTCTTCTGCATCTCGTAGTTGATAGCCAGCGCTTCGTCCATATCTGTGATCTGTCCAGAAAGGATGCGCACACCAGATATTTTTGCATCGTATGCCAGACCAACGCCACAGACGTTGTTCTTCCCAGCTGCAATCTCTCCGGCGCATCTTGTGCCGTGTCTGTCATCGGAGAGTTTTGGCGTGGGGAGATCTTCGTTATCGTTGAAATCGTGCGAGCCTTCCGCGAAGAAGTTGTCCTTCAAATCGCTACTGTCATAGTCGAGCCCGTCGTCGACGACACATGCTGTAACGCCTTTGCCTGTGATGCCCTGCATCCACACGTCGGTTATATTGACGTCGTTGCCAGGTGTCTTGACATTAAAGATATGCCACTGCTCGTTGAAGATGGGGTCCTGGATGCTCAGCGATTTTGCAACCTCCCGCTGCGTGCTGATGGCGTCGTTGATACTCTGGCGCGCGGGTATCACGCCACGTTTCCAATGCCTAGGCTTGAGCTTTTGCTTCTGTGCAAAATGTATGCTGTCGAGCGGGTGGTATTCGGACCCAATTTCCCTCTTCCGCCGCCGGCGCTTCAGCTCCTGTCTGGCATCGTTGACGACATCGCTGTCATGCTTTGGCGCCTTGAAGACGTGGTGGTCTTCAAGGGAGCCGCCAAAAGGGCCTTCGTAGGTCAGGCCAAGGTGCGCGGCGAGGTCGGCTGGCGATGCAGACGGAGAGACATGTATGGCGTAGTAGTCGTGAGTAACGTAGTTGCGCTTCGGCAGGTGGTGACCGCCTGCTGCTGCCAGCGATGCCGCCGACAGCACGCTGAAGATGTCGAGAAGGCGCATGGCGAGGGCGCCGAAACAGCGATGTAGTGCTGCCCTCAGCGGCCGTGAAGTGCGTCAAAGGTGTGCAGAGGGTGTTTGCGGCGTCTAACACTGTCGCCGAGCCGTACTAGTGAATAGGCAGTACAGAGTGCAAGGTGTTCGTATATTGTCGGCCTATTGAGGAAGGCGACGTAGTGCGGCGACCGCTAGGACGGGCGAGGGCTGAGCCAGGGGCTTATTGCGGCTGAACGCGGGCGGTCGATGCAGCGCAGATGTGCAGAGCAGTATGGCGGAGGGTAGGAGCACTGCACGAGCGAACAAAGCAGCGTCGGCGCAGTGCCAGCCTCGTGAAACAGCCTACGTTGCTGCAAGCTGGCCGCCGCAGCATGCCCGTCCCCGTTCCCCGAGACCACGCATGGCCGCGATAGTGCCCGGCGTCGTATCCCGGACGAGCCCAACACAGCTAGCGTCGACGGTTCGGCAGGTGGAGCCAGGCGCCGCTGCCTGTTCCAAGGTCGTGGCTGCAGTTGGAGGGGGCTGGAGTGGCTTCCTTGATGGCTGGCATCGAGTGTGCGTTGAGCTGGCGGCGTCGACATATGTCGTCGACTCCCCCTGCAGCGCGCTTCTTGCTCTCCACCTCTTCCTGTACATAGCCGTCGTTTTCTGCTGCGTCTCGCGCGTCCGTCCTGCCGCCGTCGTTTGTGCATATTCCTAGCGCTCCCCAGCATCGTGCAGCCTATCCTCCCCAATATCATCCTAGGTAGCTATGCGCGCCGTGCCAATTGAGACGTCCCCCAGTGACATGTGGTGACAGTGTAACTTCGGCTGCACTCCGACCTCGCACAACTCATCTGTACTTCCATCAGACCCTGACCAGAGCCGGGGCGACGCACGCCTCCGCCCGCTCAGCGCCTTGCCGCCTACATGGTCGCCCAGCAGTATGGAGAACAGTAGAGCCAGCGGTACCTACGCCACTCGCATTTCCAGTCCCCCCACAGCACAGCAGCATAACGATACTTTCCCCCGGAAGCGTAATTCCTATCGTCGCCCAGCAGACGTGCGCCCCCGGCCTCAGGCCCAGGACCCCAACATGGCCACCATGGTACCCAGCAACACCGCCAGGCCAGTCGCCGCTCCAGCTTCGAATGGCGTTTCTCGAGGCTCGTCACACAGGCCGCGGCAGAGCCAGCAGATTCCGCCAACAATAGGTGCGTTGGTCGAACCAATGCCTGCTGCGCCAGACGTCCCCCGAGCACCACCATCATCGTACAAGGACCCTTATGGAAAGCCAAGTTCACGCTCGTTGCGTGACCCACCCATCCAAGTAAACGCAAGCAGACAACAGCCGACTATTCAATCAGCTGCTGGCAGATTATATGGGCTGCGTTCACCTCCCTACGCCCCCATTGAGCCGCTTTCGGGAACCGTTGAGCGTCGCGTTTCACAGCGAAAGCCCTCTGTTCCTGACCGATCACCTCTGCAGAAACTCGAGGGCAAACTCGACGACATCAGCAAAGAGGAGAGAAGGGCTCGCATACTCGAGGCAGAATTAGCAGCACAGGAACGGGTTGAAGCCGAGATGCGTGCTCGCCGAGCACGTGAGGCTGTTGAGAAGGAGAAAACGGCTGCTGAAAAAGAGAGGCGGCTTGCAGTACAGCCCACGCCAACCTATGAGCCAGTCCCGGACAGTACCGACCGTATGGGACATAACAAGCGTCACGTCTCGCAGCCAACGTACGAAATGGTACCTGACACTAATCTCAGTGCAAACAACAGCAAGCGTCACGTTTCTGCACCACTGCAAAGCCATCCCAGATCTCCTGATATCAGTGATCTGGAATCAGAGGATGGCCACATCTACGATCTCTCTGAACCTTGGGATCCGTCTGCAGCCCAAGCTGTGGCAGTTCCTGCCCCCCACCGCATCCCTTCACAAAAGCAACCACGCCTTACCTCCATATCAAAGGTTCCACATGCAGAACCCTCGATCGCGCGCAGATCCAGCATCAAAGGCAAAGAGCCCGCGATTCTCTCGAGAGGGGTAGCTAGTTTCCGAGACCGTACAATTCCACCATCTACAACATCCACTTTCGCAGCGCCAGCCGTACAGCAAATCCGCCGAAAACCAATTGAACACCCGATCGGAAGCCTCACTCCCCTTTCTGGGTTGGGGCTAGAAGATGCCGGCATCGACGACACACTGGGAGGTGCTGACATGCTACGTTCTGACAGCAGCAGATTCACAACAAACCCCACCTGGTCTCAACAGCCAGCCCGGCACGGAAGTCAGAGAGACCGTAGGGTCATCATGGCTGCTCGAATGGAGATGCAACAGCAACAGCTTGATCAAAAAGGGCTACCACATAACAACGGACAATTTCAAGTCCACCCATACGACTCTCCATTGCCAGGAACGGCCCGCAAGAATGTCGGATTCTCTGATGTCGATCCGGAAATCTACCCACCGGTAACGCATGATTCCCATCGCTTCTCACGCCATCGTGGGCCCGAGCGGACGTACATCAAACCAACTATGCTGGATGAATGGAGACAAGCGCCAATCGCTAGTCTTGTTGCCGAAGACCTTGACCTAACGGCACCTGCTAGGACGCCCAATACCGCGAATAACAAGGCTTTGTGGGAAGAGGACCAGGCAGGCCGGCGCCGGCGATCAGGTACGCATGCTGAGCCTGCGTACGATGGCTATGTCGATGAGCCCACCTCTCAGACAAGCTTCAACCCGCCATTGTACCTGAAGTGCGGACCGCTACTCCGCTACACTGGCCTAAGAAAAGACCAAAGTCGGGCTGGCAATGATCGAGAGATCTGGAGAGGTAGCGTCATGATTGTCACTACCGATGAAAGATCCTCTTACCAGGGGCCACCAACCTTACGCTTATTCAAACAAGCAATGGACGTCCTTCCGCCGCCACCAGAAGATCACGAAAGCGACAGCCCCAATCCTGCTTACATTGATCCTATCGAAGGGCAACTTAAGGTTTCAAGATCTGGACAGAGCATGTACGTGAAGCATGTGGACGATATTACTGAAGACGAAGATTTGTCCAGGATCGAGGATGACACTGGTCTTTTCTCGTATGTTCGCTCTACGAAGGGAACCAGCAGATCGTCGCGCATTCACAAAAAGGACGGTGAGAAGCTTGGCAGAGTACGAGAGATCCCCGGTGTTCGGCTCCACGCTGAACGAGGGGTAACGTTTTGGCGCTTCAATCTTGAGATCGAACTTGGGAGCACAGAAGCGCGTATCGCGTACAGGATCAATAGAGGCCCTGCTATTGGATTCTGGGTGCCGGCCAAGGGCGAGACGATGAACATCATGTTCCACAGCTGCAACGGTTTCTCGTTGAGCGTAGACCCAAAGCAGTTTTGTGGGCCAGATCCAATGTGGCGAGACGTACTTAATTCCCACCAAAGCAGACCGTTCCACGTAATGCTCGGTGGAGGTGACCAAATCTACAACGATGCCGCTATGAAGCAGACAACATTGTTCAAGCAATGGACTGAGAACAGGAATCCACTAGACAAGCACCATACCCCATTCTCTGAGGAGATGCAGAATGAGCTGGAGCAATTCTATCTGGATCGGTACTCAATGTGGTTCTCACAAGGCCTCTTCGGCATGGCCAATTCTCAGATTCCAATGGTCAACATATGGGATGACCACGATATCATCGATGTCAGTTGATCTTCATAATATCCTAGTCAATACATGCTAATAAGCATAGGGTTATGGGTCGTACCCCCACCATTTTATGCAGACACCAGTCTTTACTGGTATCGGTGCTGTAGCCTTCAAGTACTACATGCTTTTTCAGCACCAGTCCGTTCCTGCCGAAACTGAACAGACAGAGCCTTCGTGGGTGCTAGGCAAGAGTCCTGGTCCATACATCAAGGAGCGTTCCCGAAGTGTCTTCATGCATCTTGGCAGGCAAGTAGCCTTTCTTGGATTGGACTGTCGGACCGAACGACAACGTAACGAGATCTTGACCGAGGACTCGTACGATATTATATTTGATCGTCTCGAGGACGAAATCATCAAGGGCCAGACAAAACATCTGATCGTTCTTCTTGGTGTGCCAATTGCGTATCCAAGGCTTAATTTCCTCGAAAATATCTTGACAAGCAGGATGATGGACCCAATCAAGGCTATGGGGCGTGCTGGCCTGCTTGGTGGCTTTGTCAACAAATTCGACGGCGGTGTTGAAATCCTCGACGACCTCGATGATCACTGGACCGCCAAACACCACAAAGAGGAACGGAATTGGTTCATCAAAGAATTGCAGCACATTGCCGAGACGAAGTCTGTCCGTGTGACTATTCTCGGAGGCGATGTGCATCTGGGTGCTGTAGGCCAATTCTACTCCAACAAGAAGCTCAAGATACCAAAGGATAAGGACGCCAGATACATGCCTAACGTCATCTCGTCCGCCATTGTCAATACGCCTCCACCAGACATGATGGCTGATATTCTCAATAAGCGCAACAAAGTACATCATCTCGACGCTAACACTGACGAAGACATGATCCCGATCTTTACTCATGACGTAGATGGAAAGAAGCGAAACAACAACCATCTGCTTCCTCACCGAAACTGGTGCAACATCCGCGAGTACAAGCCTGGGTCGTCGCCACCTGGCACACCTGATCCTGAAACAAGGCCCCAGCCGGCCAGGAGGCTTTCTGACACTTTCAATCCTCGTCAAATGGTCAGGAGATTTAGTAGTGACCAAGGGCGTCGACCGGGCGAGAGAGGACGCGGCCCGCCCCTATCTTACTACAACAACCCTCAAAACGCCACTGCCGATGAACTCCAGACCCATGGGCACAACCAGCCACAATCGTCATTCTCGCCGGACAGATCTGAGAATGAAAGGCCAGCTCGGTCTCGTCGTAACTCGTTGACCTCGCTCTTCCGCCGTCGTGCTTCGGTCGATAGTGCCGATCGTCGTGACTCTACACAAAGCCTGCCGCCAGCACAAGCACGCGACGATGCTCCCTTTGAACGTCCATCCGAATTCCGCCGCAGACCTAGCGTTCTGACAAAGAAGGGTTTGCAACAAAAACAAAAAGGCGACTTTATCAACCTAGAGGGCGGTCTTGACATCTCCTTGAATATGGAAGTGTCACAGCACGACCCAGCTGGCATCACCCTTCCTTACCGTCTCTTGGTACCCGCACTTAGCTACACAGCTCCCGAGCCCGGTACTGTCAACAAACAACCGCGCAAGGGCAGTTTTCTTGGCATGTTCGGTGGAGGTGGACGTAGAAAGAGGACAATCGGCGACGATGGCTACTCACAAAGCAGTAGTGAGAGCGGAAGTGGTAGCGATTTGGGCGAGATGTCCGAAGACGATGAGGAGCGCGCTCGCCAAAGGTATAAAGTCGGACCTAGGATTCTGATACCTGGCTTCAGTTCTCGAAACAAGCGCACCACCCCTGCAAATCCAGCTCCTCCGATCGATAATCGTTTGAGTTCCGGCTTTCACGCTAATGAAGCCTTGGTGGGCCATACGCGTGTGCCCGATTCTCACAACATAGTGGCAGATCAAAGACAAAGTGAAGACGGAGGACCTGCTGGTCACAATAGTAGAGGTTCAGCGTGGGAGGCTATCGGGGGGAAAAGACATAGTAGTGCTCCTCACCCACAGCCAGCGCCTCAGACCGCGGCTCTACCCCCGATGCATTCTGGCTCCTTACGGAAAACACCCACGCACAATTCATCTCACAAGTCTCAGCTTCCTGATGCTGAGTCTCCAGACGTCCAAAGACGCTCCATGGGTGGTATCCTCAACCAACACGGTAACGAGACATTTGAACACGATGCTCACATACTCACTCACACCCCTTCAAAGCCGAATCGCGACTCCTATAAGCGCGATTCATACCCACCTCATCCTGCGATTGTAGGTGCCGGTCCAGACTCACCATACAACTATCGGGGCGGGATGCAGGCCCGTGACGACACCTCAGGGGGTGACTATTTCAGCAACGGTGCCCGACAGCCTCGACCTACATCCGACGGACAACATGTACCCCCAGCACCTCACCGTGCAGTGCCTGCACCAGTACCTGCATCCATAAGAGCTGTGTACGCTGAGCGAAGCGGCTATGACCGAATGTCCTACCCTGTTGCATATCCCAGCCGAAATAGCACCGCTGGTGCTGGAGCCGGATATCCTGGAAATGGACGACACGAAGATGACGATTATGATAGTGTCGACGATGATGAGAGGAGTTACAGTGGTGGTGGTGGTGGTGGGCAGGAAATGAGCCAGGAAAGTTTTGTGCCACCGAAGCCCAAGAAGAAATGGCAGATTTGGCGGTAAGCTGGCGGCTGTATTGAATCTGGATATGTGTGGGAGACTATTCTAATGATTAACGACGCTACGATCAACGACAGACTTGTGGATTGGATTAACCGAAGTACATAATAATGTTTAGCATGTATTCAGCGTTCATACCTTACTCATTCAGATCTGCTGTTGTCGAGCGTGCTTTCCGAGTTGACGGAGAAGGAGGCTTAGGCTCAGTAGTATACAATGAGAAGGCACGGACGGCCGAAAGGTTCGAATATACGTACAATCGTTCGAGATAATTGGATTGATGAGGCCCTACTTTTGCACCACCTCCTTGGCAACAGCGGCACACAACTCCACCCTGACCCCCGCGCCACTAAGCACATGTATCCAAAGTCTCTGCGTATCACTCAACCGATCATTCTCACTCTTGACTTCCGCAAACTTGACCTCACCCCTCGGCTTCTTCCTTTTGTCCTCTTCAGCCTCCTCCTCTCCCTCTCCCACCCTCCACAAAAACAAATCCGGGACGCCGCCTCCCCGCTGCCCGTACTCCTGCGCCATAACTTTGCAAACCGTCGCCAGCGCCTCGCCGTCAAAACAGCGCGCGATCTCCTGCAGGTCGTTGACATCGTATGTCCAGTCCAGCCCGACTACGCATGTTCTCCGTTCGTGATGCTCAGCGTACACACGCTGGATGATGCTTTCTGCGTCGCCGTTGCTGATCTCATTCAGCCGGGCGTTGATCTCTGAGATGCGAGACGGGTAGAAAGCGTCCGTGTGCAGGTCCAGCGGGCAGGTCTGGTACTGCGTTTGAAACACATTAGGGACGTAGGTGAAGAGCACGTCATAGAAGAGGTATGCGAAGAGGGTGCGGATGATGCCGCCTTCGCTGTGGAAGCCTTTCCAGCCTTGGTTGCGGTAGTGCGAGAGACACATTGCTTCGACGCTGCATTCACCGCCTTCGCGGGGGTCGATCCATATCGTTTTTCCGCCCCGGCGGTTGGGACCCGGGGAGCTGTTGCGCCGGTTGAGGGGAGGTGGGCGTAGTATTTGGGTCCCTTGGAAGGCGACTTCGACCGGCTTCGTAAGTCGCACGTGGGTGAAGTCATGTTGCAAGCGTTTGGGAATATTCAGTGATTTCTCGAGTTTGGTGACTCGCTTTTGAAGATCGTAGTGATGAATGATATGAATGAGATTGTCTTGCAGACCGTCCTCGCAAGTTTGTAGCGCAATACGCTTCCAGTGTTTCTTCTGCTGTTCTTCATTACGTTTCTCGGCGGGAAAAATAGCTGCCATATAGTGCTCTTCTAGCAAGGCTTTGCGCTGATACCAAGCGCCGCGGCGCGAGTGGTGGAAGAGGCGTTGCTCGAGCAGAGCAGACGTCACGTCATACTCCAACTTGTGCTCTTTCCGACGGGCAATGACATACATCGCTTTGTGGATTATGCGTGTGTAAACCCAAGCGGGTGAAAGGCGGCGTAAATATGACCCTTCACCGCTCTGATAGATGCTATCCTCTTTGCGTTGTTCATCTTCCACAATGACTTTCCATCGAGGGAAGATGTCTTCGAAAATATCGACCATTTCCTGATGATCCTTCTCGGTTGGTCTTCCATTAAACTCTAGGATGTTATCTATCCGAAATTGAGTCCTTATAGATGCCTCATATTCCAGAAGCAAAGAGCGCGAGGCAAAAATGTTTGCTGAGCGAGAGACAATGTAATCTGGGAAGTTGCGACGGGCTATCTTAGCCAGAATGATAGTTGTCAAGGACTTCTCGGTCCATTCCGTAGAACGATAAAAAACAAGATGAGCGCGTTCGAAAAGCTTCCTTGTTGCCGCTGAAAGTCGGATACACGACCCAGTCTCGCTCATGATTTTGCGAGTAAAGTGGGCATCGCGATTGGCGTTATCAGACAAATCAGACAGGTTTCCTTCTTCAGTCTCTTCTAGTTCTGGCGTTCCTGTGCCAGATACAGATGATTGCCGCGACGTTCTCGAATGCCTTGAGCTTTCTGTATCCGACCGCTTCAGGCCAACGCGACCCAAGCCAGCTTGTTTCCTACTCGTCCGTCGCAGTGCTGCTAGCAGCTCCCTCTTGTTTTTTCCTTGCACCTTTGCATCTTTCGCCAATGCCTTAAGTTCGTCGAGTCGCAGAAGGGAGGATGCTTCATCCAACGTTGTAATTTCATCTTCAGACCTATCCGCGAATGTGAAAGTCTTCGCTAACGTTGCGTCTGTCGGGAGGTCCTTCTCGCCAGGATGTATTTCAACTTCCGCAGAAGATGCTGGTAGGTCGAATGTACGCTGCAATGTTTTGACGGCTGCGTCCATGTCGGAGAGATCGCTGTAGTATCCAAGATTCTTTATACGATGCCAGACAGAGGTTTTACGGAGGAACAGTCGTACATAGAGGTATTGTGCCTCGTAGTTCAGTGTCCTCCATATCATGAACACTTCGGTCTCAGCCTCGTCGAAGAGATGACTCTCTTCTTCCAACACCGTGTCTAGAGCCAGATTGAATGCATCAACGTAAAGCGAACTTTTCCCTCTGATCCATGATCGGTCTTTCAGGCGCTCTTCAGCGCTCCCTGCTTTCTCTTCTTGTGAGGCCTTGAACGCCTCGTAGGCTTCAATAGCTTCGTCACAGGTATCGATTGGTGGCAATGCACTCTCTAGGTCTGTCTTTGTTTGCTTTTCTTCTTCTTTGACAATAGTTTCCTCATCCTCGGCGCTTGAGTCTCCCACTTCATCCTTGTAGTTGCGTTTCTTGCGTGGTGTGGGCGGCGGCTTAGCTACGTCACCGATTCGTCTGCGCTTCGGAGACCGATCGTGCTCGCCATCGAAGTTGGTTGATTTGGGATGCTTTATGAATTGTGTGATCATCTGGTTATGTTTTGAAGGGCTGCGCGAGTCCAGCGCCATCGTCGTGGAGGAAGCATCCTGCCTAACTCGCGCATGTCGCCTCACTAACTAGGACGCGACTTCCCTTTCGCGGTGTCACGGGAGCGCTATGCTGTTTTTGGTACACGAAGGGCCCACATGTTCGTCCGCTTTACTAACGATCCGTGCTGGGCCATGTTCGACGGTGTCATAGTGGGAGTCTAGAAGACAAAACCTAGGAGGGGTTTGCCGGATCGGGCAATAAGTGGTAGCCAGAGCAGTGCCAGTGTCACGATCGTGAACGTTATCAATTGGTGAAGAGAAATGTTGCAGGTCATTATTAAGATGGTTAAAAGGTGGGGGTCCTCTATTGTTTCCAGCCTCCTTCGATCTGCGTTGTCGTTGTCTGAACACCCGGCAAATCTGTCCCATCCCAACTCTGTCTTTTAATCTCGACTTTCGTATCCACTTGCACCTCCAATACATTCATCCCTTTCCAACTTGTCAGATCGTTGATAGCCCTCTCGTCGCTATCAAGACTGGTTTTCCCAGACCCGAGCTCACCACGAGGTATCCGTGCTACAGAGTGGACAGACCGCGCGCCTGACTTGTTGTATGAGTCCTTGAGCTCCATCTCATCGGACTCAATGTTCGTCATCGTGTTGCGTATATGACTGCGCTGAGGCTTCGATAAATTCCCATAGTTGGAGCCATATCCGTATTGTGGCATTCGCGATTGCCCGGTGACGTACGAGTTGGTGCGATCGCGTAGGAAGCGGATGTGCTCGCGTAAGAGTGGCCAGATACCGGGTAGGTTGGCGACGTAGACAGCCACCGAGGCTTCCCGTGTGTACCAGAGCATGTAGGCCGTGTCGTAAACATCAGACAGGTTGTAGACTTTGGTGAGGATGGCAGCGACGATCTGATGGCAGCGTCAGGGAGCGGCAGTAAATAATCTCGGAATATCAAACTTACAACGAATGTGCCCATGCTGAACAGCATTCCGAGACCAATCTTCTGTTTTGTTGGCAGGGTCAGTGATATCACCATAGGCATGGGAAGGGCGATAATTAAGACATCGCTGCTGAGATTAAATGTCGCCTGCACGATCGCGAAGTGCTCGAGTGTGGTGCACTGCGGGTTCGAGACTGGCACAGCCCAGTAACCGCTGAAAGGCATGCAAGCGGTGAAGAAGGCGATCTGCACCGCCACCCAGCCGAGTACAACATAGGCAGCCACGACTTTGATCCACTTGAGGTGTGTTGTTCCAGATGTCATGCGGCCAAACATCAACAGCATACAAGCTTTGAGACACCAAATTACGTTCAGCATGCACTACAAAATTGTCAGTCACCAATGGCTTGCCGCTGGGGTAAAGCCAACTCACTTGTTCGGAAACAATCACGATTTTAGACCCTTTGATGCGCTCCTCTATGTCCTCTTGTGTAAATGTCGAGAACTGTTCCGGGGGAAACAGATTACTCCCTCCGCCTTGTGCAATAATGTTCAAGCAAACAATAAGTCCAGTATAGAACAACGGCACAGCCGTCAACATCAACCAGTCGTCTATCGCGAATTGTGAAGGGGTCCGTACTCGCCGCCATCGTGCAACACTGCGCGCTCAGTGTCAGCTGTAGATATATTCAGTCAACTTGTGCAGCCTACGTCCGAACAACAATTGTGAACATTCCAATGCCGTATAGAGTCCAAGACTGACTCGCCAGTTCTTTTTGGAACGATACGTCGAAGCCTTGGCTAACCATAGCTATCCACCAAGCAAGACGAGTAGTGCTGGTCGAAGATCCAAAGGGGTTACTGCTGGAGAGAGTGCCGATCACAAGAGGGTTCGAAGATACGAAGCAAATACCATGTCGTGGATCGGGGGGATCCAATATAGTGGGTAAGGCGTTGATGTGCTTGAGGTCGCTGCAAAAAAAATTCCGAGGTTTCGCTTTGGACTGCAATCAACGAAACTTCTCAGCACATCATCAACAGGACATGTTTATGGGCCAGCGGGATGGCATCTTTGAAAAACATGATCCTTCCAATGAGCCCTCAGATAGACCCCAGTATGTGCCGAGCTACTTTCCCGTCGCCGTGTAGGTTCATTCGTCA
This sequence comes from Stagonosporopsis chrysanthemi, assembly GCA_022560025.1. Taxonomy (NCBI): domain Eukaryota; kingdom Fungi; phylum Ascomycota; class Dothideomycetes; order Pleosporales; family Didymellaceae; genus Stagonosporopsis; species Stagonosporopsis chrysanthemi. Next base: position 33,635 of record JAFISE010000106.1, on the reverse strand, counting down.
ACCACCACGAATGCGCACCCGTGCATGATACCATAGGAGTGATAAGACCGAGGGTCATTGCATGTAATCTAGCATGAGTGATCAGGACTAGGGCAAGATCGAAAAGAGCATTAGGGGGTCGAGAAGCTTAGTGGAGTGAGGAAGAATAGCGGGACGCCGTGAACGCGGGATGAGATCCGCCGCGTAGGCACCGTGGGATACGGGAGGCCCAACTGCATCCGCACGCTTCCAGCTGAACAGTGGATCTTGTGGGAAAGGTAAGATCGCCGTCAGGTTCGTCGTAGATAAGTGAATGAGCAATGTCTGTGCAATAGAAGGAACTTGACAATGATGAAGTACAAACCTTCCAGTCGTACCTGCATCTTGATCCAGGCCTGCGCTCGTGCACCCTCAGTGTCGGGACAAGGAGTGGTGGTGGCTGACGAGCAGATAAGACGTTCAGGGTACCTCACCAAGGTACCATTGAGAAGCATTACGGTTTAGGAAAGCGGCGACCTCATTGGACCGCAAAGTTCCGTTTATGAGGTGTTTTGACCCCAAAGCAGTGGTACGAGTTCGGAGAACTGTCTGTTTCAATCGCGGGGGTTTCAGCAGGTCGTTCAACGATACGTCGGACTTGCTTCCGTGCCGTCATTTCGAACTTGCATAACCGTGAGAGGCCAGTCAGAAGTGTGAGTGTAAAGTCCGCAAATATGCGACAGGGATAGATTTGGCGTGGTCGGTTGCTGCAAGACGTTGAGAGGGATGTTTTCGGTTGCTGGTGTGGACGCGGCAAGTCATGTCAGTGCAGCTATCATCAGCTCGAGGCGGGTAGGATGGAGGCTGAATAAAAAGTAAAGTCAACGATAACAAAATGCCAAGGCACATCATCGCGTGTTATTCCTTCTACGATCCCGGCGCCCTGGGCCGCAGTGGGAGCTAATTCAAGGTAGTGGCTCCGAGGCGAGCCTTCCCTCGAGTAGTGAAAGCCAAGCTTACGACTCTTTTCATCGGCATCTCAGAGGCGCTCCCATTCCCGCAATAGAGCCTTTCGCGGGGGCTCACGGGCTTCGAGAGCGTGCATACGGTTCCGTTGCGTCAGACGTGCAGAACAAAGCGGCGTGAACTGTCGGCTATAAACGCATCTTTGCTCAACAACAAACTTTCGATAAATTATAAGGCTGTACTAATGTGACACATGTAGGTTAGATACCACTGATGGATATCTGAAATCCAAGCAATGCAAGAATGATAACATTGCGCCTCTGGACTGCCGGGGAAATGCGTGGAGATATCAAATTTGGAAATTCCAGATCGCTAGAACGCGCTAAATCGCTCAGTAAATGCAAATGTAGACGCCAAAGGAGACACGGAAGGGACCTAAAGTCCCCAACTTCCCTTTCTTACAGCAACTCCGTGGTTTTCGACAGAAGGTAGCTCGTTCATCTTAGGGTGCTGCCTAGCCCATTCTTGGATGTAGACCCGCAGAGCTCGCCAACGCGTGCAAGTCTCCTCTGTAATCTCGGAATCTTTCAGGTTCCCATCCTGCCCCAGGCGAATATAGCCTCGGGATTTCGCAAGGTGGTCGTCTTGCCTCAGCTCGGAAATGGAGATGCCGGAAATCTTGGAAAGCTCTGGATCAAAAGGCTGCGCCATGGAAGGATACCCCAGCGAAAGGTAGTTGTAGACCTGGGTAACGAAATCATCGCCGAATTCTTCTTCAATGGTCTGTTCAATAGCGAGCTTCTCGTCGATATTGCCAAAATCGGTCGATGAAGCCGGTGGTGTAGGTGGCATGAGACTCAGGCTCATAGCGGGTGATGGATTTGGTGACATCGGGTTTCCCTTCTCGTGCCTGGGTGTATGAATACCAATAGGACCGCGCGGGGACTGGTCTCCGCTGGTGTTGACGCACATCCCGCCCCACAGCCCATGGGTGCTAGATGCTCGACTGTTGGCAGTGGACCAGAGCGATGGTGTTGTGCTTGTTTGCTTGCCGTTACCTTTACCGCACCACAAACTCTCTTTCCCATCCTCAGCGGCCTTGCTTTGCTCCGACAAGTAGCACATCGCCGTGCGTACCGCATCGCACCCTTGGGTAGGATCGAAACGTGATGGCTCTGGCGACGCACATCTCGGAAATTTGATGTTCTTTCCCAGCATAGGAGGTCGCGCTCCTTTTCGCATAGGCTCAACCTCACGATCTTGAGCCATCATCTTAGCAGTTGATGCATCGAGAAAACCTGCCGGGTTTCCGAAAGGATTGAAGGCAGGCTTTGTAGTAACCGCAGCCTTCTGCGTTTGAGCAGCCTGCCTTTGCATCTTTCGCTTCTCGTAATCCTGGAGATCTTGGTACTCTCGCATGGCCTTCAAGTCCCAGTTGACTTCGCTGTAGGATGATCCCCGTCGATCTTGGCCATCGGCATCGTCCGTCTCATGGTCGATGAAATGATCGACAGGCTCATGGAAATCATCGTTAGGAAAGGCGGCCATGGCTTGCTCGCGCAATTGTCTTTCTGCAGCTTTGGCAGCAAGCTCAAGCATGTATCCAGAAGAAGAGTCATCGACGCTTTCTCTCCTTCGTGTAGCCTCCTTGTACATAAAGGAGTGGTCGGAGGTTGAAGTGGTAGGTGACGGGGGGCTTGAGGCTTCTGATTCCGAGGACTCAATGGGCTCAAGGTCCGGGACACGGAATGAATGCTGCGAACAGGAAAACCAGGACCTCCGTCTTGAGGGGGGTAGCTCTGAGCGTTGAATTTCTAGGAAGAGGGGGTTGTGCGAGAGAGGATTCTGTGGAAGATCAATAGTCGGAGTGTTGTTCGGTGGTGTCGGTGAGATACCCAAAATCCGGGCTTTCCTAGCACTTATGGCCTTGCTCTCGGGCGTTGCCTCTGTTTTGTCAGATGGGAGCAGTGCCGGTGTGACATCGCCAGCTTTGCGTGATCTTTGTGCGCTCTCAATCAGCTGTGGCGCAAACTTCCTCGGGCTGGGCGGATGTGTTTTGTTGCCTCTGGAAGTTGTCTCTATAGGTTCAGGTTTGAATCTACGGGAAGCTGTCTTCTCATCCCACTCCCGGGCGAACTTTCGGCGACTATCTCTGCTCGAGACTGCGGTGGTCTCTATAGGCTCTGGAGCAAAACGGCGAACCTTTTTCTGGGATGTCTCGATTGGCTCGGGTGCAAACTTGCGGTTTGTCGATTGCGTAGTCTCGATCGGCTGAGGAGCAAACTTGCGATTCGTTCTTTGCGTGACCTCAGTTGGCTCCGGGGCAAACCTTCGATTGGTCTTCGTTGTCGTTTCTAGGGGCTCCGGTGCAAATCTGCGATTCGATTTGTGCGTTGTTTCTGTTGGCTCTGGTGCAAATCTACGATTCGTTCTTGTTGAAGTTTCTAATGGTTCTGGGGCGAATCTGCGGTTGCTTCGTTGTGTTGTCTCTACGGGTTCTGGGGCGAACTTTCGATTACTCTTGGTTGTGGTCTCGATAGGTTCAGGAGCAAACTTCCTGGGCTTTGATGCTCCTTCATCTGACTCTTGCTTTCGGTCTTTCGAGCTCGACGTGGTTGTCTCGACAGGTTCGACTTTGAATCGTCTCGGGGGAGCTACAGATGCCATGGTGAAAAAGGTCCAAGCACAAGGGTGATGCTATAATCTTATAGATTTTCGTCAAAACAAAAGCCCAGATCCGCTGACGTGTATGGTGTTGCCAATCGCAGTGCTGCCGTCGGTCGCGCGGGTACACTAGTGCCGCGCCAGGGCTGCAGGCTTGACGTGCGGGTGCGCACTCTCGATGCGGGGACGCCCAAAAATCGGAAGTTTACGGGATTGTGCAACGATGTACTGCACGCACTCGACCCAGGATCCTTGGGAAACTGGCTTTCTGTGACAACGCAGGCTGTCAGTCTTCGTGCCGAACGGGCATATAACCTGCACTAGATGCTCTTCCTTGCGGTTCCAATTGCAGCGTAGTCGCGTGGTAGTACAAGTAGGCTGTATGGGGAATGCTCAGGGAGGGATCGGGTACAGATCTGGGTGCCTGTCAGAGCGCGTTCACATGTCAGTTTGATTACGACTCACCAGTCTTCGAAAAAGAATAACCGCACAGCCAAAGACTTCTCGAACTCGCACCGTGGATTGCTTTTGAACGAGCTAGTTGTCGGACACATGTGAGATCGGACGTTGTCCAGCAATATTTACGACATGCAGCGGCAGAATGACGTATATAGCGTGGAACGACCGTGGAGAGCCTTGGGACGAACCACGAGAGATGAGATGTCAGGGCGAGGGTGTGAGGAATGGGGAGGCCAGGTTGTGTTTCTGGCAGCTGCGATCGGGGGTGCGTGGCTTTTGTGGAGGGCTGTGGCTGTCGCGCCAACTATATGAACTGATGTGAGCTGGTGGTGTTCTTGTTGAGCCAAGGGATTGCGCTGGGATCAAATCTCGAACGATCCGCAGACCGCGTTCAGGCGGGGCCCAGTGAGGTAGGACAATGGGCTAAGATTGGGCTATCAATGCTCGCTCACCGCAAGTGCGATATATATACACACTCAATGCGCCCGCAAAAGGAGACATTGCACAGTAAAGTTGAGGAGTCGGCCGAAGCTGCACGCAAACGTTCGCCGCGGGCTGCCCTGCATGAGTATGAGGGGCACTCCACAGCTCGAGCTCTGAAGCAGGCGCACATAGACACAGAGTCACAGTCAGCAAACGTCGAACTGACTAGCGCCTGGTCCGCCAGCGCGGAGGCCGTGCTGTGGGTCTGTGGCAACGACTCCAGTCCAGTGTTCTTGGAGAGGCGCTTTCTGGAGAAAAGTTCACTGGGGGATCTGCAAGATGCAATCGGTTACTGTTCCGCACCTGCCTCGACGGACCCGCGGCGTGCTGCTCTTGTGAGCATCCTTTGCGAATGCGGTACCCCTATCCAGCTTCGATATCAATACAGCCATCAGCTCGAAAGCCACGCAATGCTTAATTAGGAGCAGGAGCCAGCGTTGGGCCCCACACATGAGACCTGGATTAAAGCCGCAGCGCCCAACTCCCACACTAGGGAACGCCTCGACATTGAGAATCGTGGTCGTGTCAGTTACGAGCTGGAACAAGGCGCTCAATAACAGGGTGCGGGTGAATTAGGGTTGTCGCGGGTTACCAGCCGGGATACCCACATGTTTGACAATATGTAATGAAAAGCGAATGTGCACCCGCGGCTCTTCTTTGCCGCGGGAGTGCCCTCGCACCTTCCCAGCAGCAATCGAGCAACACAACATCGACATCACCTGTCTGATCACAGGCTTCCGGTTTCCCACAAAACGCTGTTTGCATGGTCACGCGACACAGGTTAGAATAGACGAGCGTGGGTGTAGTTCACGAGCGCATTGACACTGCTTAAGCACCTGCACATCCTTCACGACACGCTCTGGCGGTCTTGGGGAACCGCATTGCAGTCACTTGCATGATGCCGTCCGTTCATATGAGTAAGTATGCTTGGTGTCAAACCCGAATTTACGTATACTCCATGTCAAAACCCATAGTGTTTACAAGTATGTCCAACTTAGAACTGCCAGGCCCTCCACCAACTCCGGATACAAGATGAATGCCAACAAGGAAATCACAATACCCTGAAAACCCAAACGCCACGTTATGAGAGTCCCGCCAGGACACAGATCATCTCTAATGTAGATCTTCTTGAAAGTATGCTTCATACGGGATCAACGCACGTTCGACAAGCTTTCCTCGCGCATGCTGAGACTCTGCGCTTAGTCGAAGAGGTGTGAAGATGTACACGCGTTCGACACGATTAGGCTCGGGAACCATTGGCAACCAAGCACCAATTCCCGGACCAGGGGACATCATTCGCACATTGCCTTGGCTGGGAATCGGGTTGGTCTGGAAGTCGACACTGCGCGGCTCGCGAAGTGGGCTACCTGTTCTCTCTGCATCGCCCCCAAAAAGCAGCGGGCGAACGGAGATGTGCCCATGTCTTAGCAGACCCTCACTGATGTGCAGGTTTTCTGGTCTCTCCAGAAGCCAGAAGACGACCGACTGCGACATGGCACGCGGCGACAGAATCCCAAAGTTTGTGTGGCCGGAGTTGCTGCCATTGACTCCAATTTCAGGTGTGTAACGAGTAGTTGGATGCTCATCTCTGTCCTCAGACTCGCTCGAGTCAATTGCGGTCACGCTGTCACTCAGGCGCTTGCTCTCGTCGATGTCGCCATCGCCAGCACAGCCACAACCACAGCCGCATCGACAACCGCAGATGGTCTCATTCAATTGCGGTGACATGTGGGAAGATGCTTCCATGCCTCTATGCTCGCCCATGGATGGAATGGAGTCGTAGCTTCGATCCATGATGGTATACCTGTGAGTAGTCAGGAACCGTTGTACACATGGCTTTCTGACCTTGTTCGAACCACGGATAGAGTGACTGAGTGGGCAAGTGTCTGAAGCAGGGCCATGCGCTTACCCAGAAGAAAGAAGGTGAGTATGCACGAACGCCAATGATCCGACGGTGTACCCTTGGAAAGACGAAGTAGCGGGACTGCTACTTGATGAGGCTGGATAGCCAATGCAATATCAATGCCGCTAGTAAGATGGATCGCTATGTGTACAATACGATGCTACAAAGTGAGAGAAGTTCGTCGAGGGGGTAAGAGCACCAGCTTGCGACTTGGATACAGCTTTATGCCCTTTGCAAAAGAGGGGTCACGACATCGTAGCTACGCACAGGAGCTTGTGACCGCAACCCCTAAGGGAAGGGAGAGACAGCTCACAGTTGCCCTGCAGACCAGCACAACTGCATCTCATTCGGCAATTGCACCTCAAACAAGCTCAGGTTGAGCTTCATTGGCTTCGAGGCCCTGACTCACGAGAATTCCTCACAGCAGGGAGACATTGGTCATCGCTGCCTCGGGTCTCTTACGAGTCGATCACTGAAGTTTATAGCTACCGACAATGGCGTCTACAAACGCCCTGAACCTCGTGTACCCGGCGCGGTACGACCGTTTGGAACCGTTTACAACCTTGCGAAGCATCCAGATAACCACCACTACCCACGTGTTTAAGTATGTCAAATAACAATGTAAGTTCAGCCCTATTGGAGGGGGCGGCACGACCCCACGAGCCGTCTCAGCCCTGTACGTCAAATCTTCCGCCAACCGATAGCTGTCTACCCCACATCAACACCTTGCATTCCACCTCGGAAACCGCCGCCGACACCAGATTGCGGCGCGAATCTCTCGAACCAGGTCACCGGTGGGCGCATGCCTACGTGGAAAAGGCAATCGTGCTTCCGGTCAGCCATTTCATTTGGGTACGCGATCCGACATGCAGCCTTATGCAAGGAGGTTACATGGGGAGGGCAACTGGAAGCATCTCGGCTTGACGGCGTTGTTATCATTGGGCGCTTCACATGTGATGCGAACTGCACGTTGGAAGTAGCAAGTCATTATTGACCATATTCTCCGTAGCTGCTCTCGTGGCCACCTGACAGGCGACAGGTTGATCGGCGGGTGATGTAGCATGCAGTAGCTCTGCACCGATAAAGAACAGGTGACATTGTCTAGGGTATCGAATGTGCTATCAACAAAGGAACTATAACTCATCGAACTTACGCAACAGTTGATCTTCCGGCTCGGCAGATGACCTCGAGGATGGTGTCCCCAGTGGCCGGATGGTCGGGACTGATGTTGCTAATTCCAGGATATCCTCCTTTGCCACCTGTGGTATTGGAGCCTCCAGGATGCTTGCTTGAATAGCGGGATCAAGGGCGGGCTTGGGATCCAATTGTACTTGCGTAGGTTTGAGATGGTGCAGGACTACCAGGACCAGGATGAGCGAAATGATGGAGATTACTATGCCACCGAACCATTGCCACCAGCCTAGACACGTCGTTAGCAGTCATACATCGGATTTGGGGATTGAAAGACATACGGTTTGTACTAGCTTCCCACTGAGCCTCGCTTTCCGCCCTCCTGTCCACTCTTCCCTTCGCTTCCACCAATCTTGCCGTCAGCGCATCCGCTTTTGCTTTGCCCGCCGCAACCCTTTCCTCAAGCGAAGTAATCTGGTTGCGCTGTGCGTCGAAGTTATTTGAGCTCTCGAACTGTCCCTGCACATCACCAAGCAGAGCTTTCGTATCTGTCTCGAAATTGCCGTGAAGCTCTCTTGTAAGTCCCGAAAGCTCTTGCAGTGAGCCGATCGTTTGACGCAGGGTGGAGACTTTTTCAAGGAGTGAATAGTAAGTGTCGTCGAGGCGACGAGAGGTCATAAGGGATTGATCGGATAGGGATTGTAGCGCGATGCGGAGGTCTCTGTCATTGTGTTATTACTTGCAACAACGACTGCTTTGCTGCAACGCGCACCTTTCCCTGGCTTCGACCCTCTTCGCCTCTCGTTCGATTTCTTCCGGCCTTAGGGGTCGTGGTGGCGGTATCGTGAGGCCAGCATCGCCACCAGTTGGCCTTTGCTCGCTGGTATCTCCTCTGGTCGGGCTTTGTCGACGGCTGCGACTGTGACTGCGGCTCGGCGAGCTGTCTTTGCTGCCTCTTGCCTGCTTCAGGAGATCGCCGAAGCTCGTAGGCGGCTGGAGCGCAGACTGCACCACTTCTTTGGCATGGTGGCGTGTGGAGCTGTGCCGGCGGTGCTCGTCGTGGTGACGGTGGTGACGATGCGACGACTTGTGCCTGTGCAGATGCGGCCGGTGGCTGCTGGAGCTGGGATCGGAGCTCACGCGGATGGACGGTCGAGAACTGCGATCGTAGACATTAGAGCGCAAAGGCCTCGAGTAGCCAGAGTGCAGGTAGAGGTTGTCCATGTGGACATTGCGGTGGTGAGAGATGATGGATCTTGGAAAGGAGCCGCGGCTGTGTCAGTGGACCCTGTGCGCTAAGCCGGTGGTGCGGCGGCGATGGTCCGCCAAAGCACAAGCAGGCTGGGGTCAGAGCACAGCAGGAAACGCACTGTTGCCTTCATGATTATCGTGTATGCGGTTTGCGAGTACTGCCTAATGACGTGCTATATCACACCAGCGTGTGAATGTCAACACAACAATTCCTGCCCAAAGATTTTCCATGAACGCCATCGACTATGCATGCTTCCTGTACGTCAGCACTCAGCACACCCTCAAGAGATGTGTCCCTGGTGGTTGACTGCCTCCACCAATGCCTATGCTCCTCGGTTGCAAAGTACCCTCTGTCGTCGATGTGCTTTGCTCCACCAAAAATCGTCCAAGGCCGGGGTTCACTATGCCGGCGTGTATTGCTGGGTATATCCTCATGATTTCAACAAGGCGTTGCGCTTCTCTCTCCTCTTCAGGCGCTCGACGCGCTTCTTATGCATCTTCTCCTCCATCTTTTGGAATCGCTCCCTCTCCTCCTTTTTTGCGCGCTTCTCACGGATTCTGTCGACCTGCGCCTGCTTTGTTGCTGCCTTCTCGTCCTTCAGCTCCTTCTCTTTGGCTTTGACGGCGGCCAATGCTTTCCTCTCCGCTGTACGCTTATCCCACGAAGTCTGATTTGAACGCGGCCTGAAGGCGCTCTTGTTGTCGTGCCACTGCTTGCCTGCATGTGCGATCAGTCTTGGGTGCTCAACGTCATACCACCAGGACTGTTTACCGTTCTTCTTCATTCCCTTGACCGAGACCGTGACAGGCGCGGCAGGCGCCTCTGTTGGGACTACTTCAGACATATTGAGGTTGGTGTTGGTATGGTGTCGCACTCAGTTCACAATCCCCAAGTCTCGAATGCGCCCGGCGAAAATAATCTGAGCCTACCGATATCGATAGGAAGGGCGCTAGTACACACTAGACTTTTGTCCGTGTTCGCTCCGGTTTGGTGGGGCAATCTCCACAGACCCGTGGCTTCGACAAGGCGCATCGAAAGGATCTGATAACAAAATTATCAGATGGAAAGCAGTGGTTCTGGAATTTGTATGAGCCATTTGCAACAAATCTAGTCTTTCACAGCACCTATCTCACTTAGCCACGCTTGTGCGCCATTTGCGGTCCTCGCAGCGCCTCGTACTCATGCAGGGTTCTAGCAAGACTAAATGAAAATTTCGTCACACCTCTGCACATTTGTACAATATCGGGCCTCGATTGTCTTGGGTGCTTTCATCACCACCCCGTTACAGAACCCACCCCGCGGCCCGCTGCATACTTAGGCCTTAGTCGCCCTGTGCTACGTTCCGCCGACTTCTTCTCCACTCGCAAAATCCCATAATACCGTGCCCGCCCTCATGCGTCCCACGGCTTGAGCAGACACCTCTCGCCCTCCTCACCGCCTACGATCGCTGCTCCGTACCGTGTACCATGCTCACTGCTTTATGAGGCATTGACCATCACACTCTGTACAAACTCAACAAACATACGATCCGATAGTACCAGTACACGCATGGAATTACACGAGAGTCCGGTGTCGGTGGTGGGGGCAAGAGGTGGATTGAGCAAATCAGTCGTGGTGGAAGAAACACGTCCCACAGCCGTCGCAAACACCAGTGGGCAAGGAGAAGAGGCATTGAAAGATGTTGTCTGTGGCTCGGTCGCCGGTATTGTTGGCAAATACATCGAGTATCCCTTTGATACAGTCAAGGTTCGCCTGCAGTCACAGCCAGCGACCCTGCCTTTGCGGTATAAGGGGCCGTTAGACTGCTTCAAGCAATCACTACAGCGAGATGGGTTCGTCGGCATATATAGGGGTATCAGTGCACCTCTGGTTGGTGCTGCTGTAGAAACCAGCGCCCTGTTCTTCAGCGTAAGTCCTCCCACACGATGAGCGATTTATGCACCTTCAGCTGACCACTATGCAGTACCGAGTTGCTGGAGATGCTTTGAAAGCTTCTGGAATCTACCCCGCGCTGAAGCAAAACCCCGAACATGACTTGCCCTACCCTGCCATGCTCGGCTGTGGTATGGTCGCTGGAGCCATCACCTCTCTATTCCTGACACCTATCGAGCTTGTCAAATGTAAGGTGCAGGTACCGATAGAGACACCTGGCGGCATCATTGCTCGACCCACTGTGCTCAGCAGTATCATCTCAGTATATCGGCACCAGGGCATCCTTGGCTACTGGCACGGCCAGCTGGGAACCTTTATCCGCGAGACTGGTGGTGGCGCAGCATGGTTTGGCGGATATGAAGGCATGAAGATTATTTTCAAAAAGACAAATGGATCTACCAGCGAGGATCTACCTATTTACCAGCGCATGGTGGCCGGATCCATCGCGGGCGCGGCGTACAATTTCGCATTTTACCCTGCAGACACCATTAAGTCGCGCATGCAGACAGAAGATGTAGGCAAGTTGACCGGCGGGCGTTCTACCTTCGGTGCAGTTGGTAGAGCGTTGTGGAGGGACCAAGGAATCAAGGGCATGTATCGCGGATGCGGCATCACTGTTGCCCGTTCGATACCTAGTTCCGCATTCATCTTCACAGTGTATGAGGAGCTGAAGAAGCATTGGCCAGAGAGGCGGACTGATTGAGGCATCTTTCAGCATCTTCTTGGGCGTAACGAGTTGTTCATTGTTGCGCGATACCCTATAGATGCATTCTGGCTTACGGCGTTGAAGGATCCGCAAAAGCATATCACGAAGTGATACAGTACATTTCCAAGTCAAGCACATTGAAGTCTCAAATGTGTGGCTTCCCCCTTAACTTGCCAACACACAACACAAGCATGTGAACGTGCATCATACTCACATGCCAGCGACCCTTGTCGCTTTAGCGCGATCTGCCATCCAATTGTGGGGTAGCCTTCGCCGATAATGTGACGGACGCTCTGCCGAGGCCAAACGCCAGTCGATGGCAGCTCCATAGCCGGCTGGTTCGTGGGAGCTTGCGACTCGATCTCATGTACCACACCTCGCTACTTCGCTGCTCCTTGCGCCCTCATACCGTTTGAAACCGTCGCTGTTGCCTCAAGAGAAGCGCAAGACATCGAAAAAGGTAGCATTCACAGCTGCGCATCATTTGCGCGTACCGAGGCATAACGCTGCTCGGTACTGAGACGGAAGGATGGACAGATTGCAGGCTCTCGAGGTACGAAAACTCACGAAATCGTACCAAAGTAGGATACTAAGTTTCAGAAGTCTGCGCTTGAGAAGATCGTTCTCGATCCAAAGTACCATGACATCCTCACACTGGTAAAAGGTGTACGGAATGGCATCGTGTACGGAGCGAAAGTGCGCTTCCCACACGCACTCGTGTACGCCCCCCCCCCCCCCTTCCCGTCAAAATACAGAAGCTGACAACACCGCAGTATGATCTTCCTATTCCGATCTGGGGCGTACGTTGAGCCACAGCCCTCCTCCCTCAGACCTAGCGACTGACAATCCCAGACTGCGATCAAAATGCTGGCTCGTATACAAGGCCACACGGCAGCACGCCCGTAACCTCGGACTCTTTGCCCTCGTCTACAAGACTACCATGCTCTTCCTCCGCCACACCTCCCCCACAGGCAAAGAGCGCCACTACGACGCCTTTCTCGCCGGCCTGCTCGGCGGCTACACAGTCTTCGGCCGCACAATACACAACTCTGTTTCTCAGCAAATAGTCATATACGTTTTTGCACGAGTAGCGTTGGCGCTGGCGAAACTCGCTGTGCAGCCGAGACATGTTGCTGGGACACCGGGTGGAGGAGGTGGATGGGAGCTGTTTGGAGATGGCGAGTTGAGGCGAAGCATGATACGGAATGGATGGCCGGCTTTTGCGAGTGTGAGCTGGGCGATGGTTATGTATCTTTTCAGATGGCATCCGGAGACTGTGCAGAGTAGTTTGAGGAGCAGCATGAGCTACATGTGGGTATCTTCTGTGTTTGGATCAGATCATCTGCTAACGGTTCCGCAGATATGTACAGTCGGATCATTGGGATTCGTTGCGGACATTGGTATGGCACAACAAATGAGAAGAAGGGTCTCGGGGTGTGGAATGACCACTACAAACGGCAGACACCCGTTTCGGCATTTACTGGACGCCGTGACATCTTGGTTGGCAGGAATCCCAGGCTCATCTGCGGGATAATCAGTCCTCAGAGCGTGTGTGCAAACGCAAGCAAACTGCTTCTTGATCGCGTATAGCAGCCTCTAAACATACTATACGCGTAAATACTGCGCGACGTAGACTGCAGTCACTAAGTCACTAAGTCACTAGCAGCACGCGATTAACAAGACACATCACATCATACCATTGTACTTTACTTCTCTGCCTAGATTGTTGCACACATGGCTTGAGACTTTCCGAGCTGTGGCTAAAGTCTTTGCTCCCATACAATGGCTGTGAGTGATAAGTCGTGCCAGAGCAAACATAGACTTTTTCCGGACGGTGCTTGGCCATGGTAAGAAGTGTTGATGGTGAACTACATCAAGCATTTTGGTAGTTAGTTGATCACGAGAAGACGTCTCCCTGCGCAGGAATCGTGACCATCGACTTCCCGACCAAACATATCCGATACAATGTACAAGATAGTAGGGCGCACAACTTTTCAAGGTCACCACGATTTGATAATCGAAGAAGAAAAACGATATGGGCCGAAGATAGCAAGTCGAGGAGGATATTGTGTATGCAATTGAGCAGAGACTTACTGGCTCATCATGTGCGCGTGGCCTTTAGCCGACCCTCCTGTTCTACTATCATTGAGGTATCATACACTCCAAAACGCCGGATGTGCTCGTGCACAATGTCGCTTAATCAAACAAGTACGCTCGAACCTATGTACGCCATTGATGTGATTTTACTCAATGCTCAACCTAAGGACCTCCTTTCGGCGACTGCCGAAGTGCTGCTTGATTCCAGATGCTTGCGGAAAGTCCAACATAACGCCCGGTCTTCGGATCGTATATACCGGTTACATTCCATGTCAGCCGCGCTCTGGTACCGTATACTTCGATGAGTGCATGCACAGCGAAGGCACCACGTGGTACGATCAAATTAGACTTGCTCGCCTTCTGAAAATCCTGTCGAAAACTCCCGAGGTCAAGTGTGAGTGCTTTGGGGTCTAAAACAGGGAAACCTAGTTCTTTACCAGAGCTGGCTGTGGACGAAGGCGCAGGTGAAGGTGTCGCTGGTTGCTGTGTAGCAGTAGGTAGTGATGCTCCGAATGGAGAAGCAGATGCTGTAGTAACAGGCGATACTGCAGAGCTTGTCGGCTCCGAGGATTTTGTGACCTGCTGCATCATTTGCTGGACTGTAAGGTGCTCCGTCTTTTCAGACCATCCCATATACACAGCAAAGTCGTTCCAGGTCTGCGTCGCTTTTCGCTTTGTGTCCTCGTACAATGCACCGGCGGCCGCGTTGGGCCAGAGGAGCTTGTTCAAACGCGTATGGTGGGCAGGTTCAACGTCTTGCATGGTTTTCCGCCACTCTAAATCCTCAGTCAACTTGTAGCCGGGACGTTCGTACTCGGGGGGTGGTCCGTCTGGGAACTTGAATTCAATCCATACCCGGCCCCTCTTGTGGTCGACTTCTCCAATCTTAGCAACGTATGCCGGTGAACTGCATGATGTCCTGACCACATTGACCAACTCCTGTCGTATCCTCTCTATTCTCGCTTTGTCTTGTGTGACTTTCTTGAACTCTTGCCACTCCGGGTCCGAACCTTTGTAGAATGTTGGTTGCTTCATCCTCGAAAATCCTGTAGGCAAGAACAAGATAGCATTGTCGTACTCGTCCTCGTCCTCGTCCTCGTCCGCTTCCTCATTTTCGTCCCCATTGTCCTCTTCGTTGGCTTCCCTGTCGTCCACCTCCTCGAGCGTACCATCTTCCTTGCGTACGTGCTTTTTCCAGCGACCGGGCTTCTTGTGCTCCTCTTCTTCCTCTTCGACTTCCACTTCAAGGCCAAGATAGCGTCCGAATCCGTAAGCAGCGGTACCAATAGCCACTGCGCCGACCAGTCGCTGTCTACTGAGGAACGGCCTTCGTATCCGTACGCGATGAATCGTTATGGTTTCATGACCGCCTCGTGCAGCAGACTGTACTATTCTCGAGGTCGGCACTCGGTTGAAGACAGAGAAGCTCCGCCGCAGCACCTGTGCCTTGAACATGGCGCCAGTTTGTGGGGAGGCAGGAGGTGTTATGAGGGGTGGAAAGCGACGTGGTGAGACATGGGGCAGGCAGCGCGGCGACAGCGGTCGTAGAAGGGCAGCGATAAGTGGTGATTGTCTTATTAATAGAGTCGTGCGGCCCAGTTGGTAGGGCTGGGCTATTGTGAAGGATGGCGAACGAATCAGAGTAAACGCCTCTCGGCGCACGGGCAGACTTGGAGGCTGCGACTAGACACACCGAACTGCATCATCGTCGCAGCTGCACCGCATCCCAACCTCATCACCGCGCGCCACGATGAAGCTCTCTTGGAGCCTTGTCGCTTCCTCACTGTACTGCGCCACAGCAGCAGCAAAGAACGGTCACGTCTTCACCTTCGACGCCTCCAAGACCCACGCCGCCCCAGCGTCATCGCCTATCGACCCTGAAACAGCTCGACTGATTCTCGCCCAGCGACTCGGCCTCTCGCGATTCCACTCGATCGAGGACGCCGATGCTGAGGCGATCAAGAACATCAATGCGTATGGAGGGAGACAGCAGAAGCTGTTTGGAGAAGAGGCGGATGCATCAAGAGCGCAGTTGCTCGTATGGTTAGAGGACGCTGAGGAGGGCCTCGTGACAAGTAGGCACATCCATCAAATTCCCATGGCTCATGACTGACGAGCATTCAGAGCTTCGCGACGCTTCCACTGCGTCTTTCGAGATCTCGAGCCCTCCACCTCAGGCCGACAACGACCGCCTGGTCGACGACTTCATCGCACAAGCCGAGTCCCTACCAAAGCACGCTGATCCCAAGGCCAAGACGTACTCGGCAAGCATTGAGGCTGATTCGGCCTTATCTGCGCTCAGGAAGACAACACTTTACAACGACTACCTGACCGTCGTCCGTGCTGATAAGCAAGATGAGGCCGAAAGCACCCTTCTCCAAGACGTCCTCCCCGGCCTTGCTCAGCATGGCCTCGACATCACCGTCGTCGCCATGCCGCCTTCTTCTGCCAACTCTAAGCGCCGTGTTGTTTCGCCGTACGGCATCTACACTGTGCCCCAAACCGTCGAGGCACGCCGCAACCGCCAGAACCCCGAGGCGCTCCTCTCCTTCACACCCGAGCCATCCACCTCGCCCAAAGCCGATTATCCTGACCTGGAGGACTTCCCCGTCTTCACCTCAGACAAGAACAGCAACAGCACCGTCCGCGGTATTCTGCCACCATTCTTCAACACTCTCGCCTCCTGCGAGAAGACAACGTTCAACTGCTCCGGCCACGGCGAGTGCAAGCTGCTGCACAAGGCGCAGGACAAGACCCAGCAGGATCGCTTCGGCTGTGCTTGCTCGCCAACCATTATTGGCAAAGGCGACAGCCGCAAGGTTACCAACTGGGCCGGCCCCGCCTGCCAGAAGAAGGACATCTCAATACCTTTCTGGTTATTCGTTGGTACCGGTGTCATGCTGGCTTTCCTCATCTCGACCATCATCGGCATGATGTACTCGATTGGTAGCGAGGAGCTGCCCAGTGTTATCGGTGCTGGTGTCAGTGGGCCCGTGAGGAAGTAGACGATACACAAATTTGTGACGTTGATGAGGTGGAGCAGCGTTGAAAGCTGAGCGGAGAGGAACGATATGTATATCTGGTGCTTGGAAACGCCATTTCATTAGACGGCGACGGGAGCCTGTACGATGAGATTGGCGAGATTGGTCATATGGGAACGGCGTTGTAGCACTGTGAATTCTTTACCTGAACACGATTTTGACCATGCTGCTCGCCCACGCTCAAGTGTGATAATGCAAAGATTGAATGGAAATTGGCGTTGCATTGATCGGAAGACGTATCTCCTCGATGTCTCACAAGAAGAGTATCATATCGTGGCCCTGCCAACACCTCAACGCCAGTCATGCAATGCATAAAAGAATCTCCCTCCATCTCTCACCACAATGTTACATCTCGCCAACCCCGACCTCCAGCCCGATCACCACAGACGCGCGCTTACTTCTTACCCTTCTTCTTCTTCTTTCCGCTCGGGCTCTCCACCATAACCGCATCGTCTCCCATCACACTCCCCGCAACACTAGCCGCAGGGGTACCGACGACGCTCCCTGTGCCTGCGACGCTGCCCTCGCGACTCCTGATCTGCTCCTCCTCCAGCTCCTTCATGAACGAGCCCTGGATCTCTGCCCGGCGGCTGGTCCACCACTGCGATTCCTTGGGTGCTTTGGCGAGGATTTCGTCCAGACGCTCACGAATGTGGTTGTTCTGGGCCATTTCAGAGGCAGACTGGAAGATGGTCTGGCCCCAGTTCGGCGCGAACGCATTAGCCTGGGTCGCGTTAGCTGTGCGTCGTGACAGATTGCGTAGCGATGTTGTAGCTTACCTCCTGCACGACGTCTCTAAGCTCCTCCTCAATCTCCTTCTCGGCGCGCTCGAATCGCTTCCATAGATCATCGCCCACGCTGCCCCGCTGCAGCAGCACCTGGAGTGCCTGCTTCGCGTTCCTGATCTGTACGATGCGGTGAATGTCCTCTGTTGCGCGGCGCAGGAGCGCAGCTTTGAGAATGCTGTCTGGGGCTTTGGGTTCTTCTTGGTGCAGGAGTGACAGGTAAATGTTGCGCGAGATGTGCTGGGGAAACCATGGCTCGAGAGAGGACGCGGCGGCTGCTTGGCGCTTGCGATACAACGAAGAGAAGACAGTGAGCGAGCCGATCAGGATGAAGAGGTATGCAACAGGAATCAGAAGCATAAGCCAGTCGACGGCGTCGAAGGGCCACATTTTGGTCGTGGGCTGCTGTGCCGACTTGCGCAATTACGTGGGATTTGTTGTGGTAGCTTCCAGAGCGGTGAGAATCTCCAGGACAGACCGAGACGAAGCAAAGGAGCGACTGTAAGAAAGGTCCGGGCTGTGAATGTGAATGTTCGGACACTTTTGTGCAGTGAATGATGCCAGATGTTCACTGGGCACGCTAAGTCTGCGGCGCGGGACACCCCTGTCGGTCTGCCGGTCTTAAGGTAATGACGACTGAGTTTCCCCGAGCTTCGAGCTGCTTGTAGCGAAGACTGTCACCTAATCACCTCCACCACCTTACCTTTACCACCGTTTCCCTTCCTCCCCGCTGTACCTTCGCAGTCAGCTTCTCACCCACCCACCCACCCAACAGCACCTACACATAATTCGTCATGATTCTCCGGTTCGTCAGCAAAGAGGGCCAGTTTCGCCTCACCGTTGAGCCCACGACCACCTTTCCGGAAATCCTGCCACAGGTAGCGGAGAAACTACCAAAGAGTGTCGACCTGGCAAGTGTCGCTGTTAGCAACAAGCCTCAGGGAGGAGATGCTAGGAGGCTTACATCGCTGAAAGGCGTGAGCTTCGAGCAAGTAGGACTTTCGTAGGCCGCCCGCTCTGGGGCCGCTTCCCCAGCTGACACCCTTATAGACACGGCGCACAACTCTTCTTGACCTTTAGCGAGCAGTCTTCGACATCGAATGGCGCACCTGCAGCCCCTTCGGGAGCAGCCCGCCTGAACGGCAAAGCAGTCGAGCAATCTGACATGCCCTCAGTGCCCCTTGGCGGCCCCACGCAACTGATCAAGAATCCGTGGGAGGTGGTTAAGCAGTCATCGCTCGACGACCGGCTCGACAGGTTGGATGGCAAGATCGCACGCAAGCGCGACGTGAGGATGTGCACACACGGGCCGAAGGGCATGTGCGACTACTGCATGCCTCTAGAGCCCTACGATACAGCATACCTTGCCGAGAAGAAGATCAAGCACCTTTCGTTCCACGCCTACCTGCGCAAGGTCAACTCCGCAAAGAATAGACCAGAGCTCGGCAGCTCGTATATCCCGCCGCTTAACGAACCCTACTATCGCGTACGACCAGACTGCCCCTCTGGTCACAAGCCGTTCCCAGACGGTATTTGTACAAAGTGTCAGCCCAGCGCTATATCGCTCAAGCCACAAGACTATCGCATGGTCGATCATGTTGAGTTTGCATCAATACAAGTCGTAGACGATCTCATTAACTTCTGGCGAAACACTGGTTGTCAGCGGTTGGGCTTCCTGTACGGCCGATATGAGGAATACACCGAGGTACCACTGGGGACGAAGGCCGTGGTCGAGACGATCTACGAGCCACCCCAGGTCAATGAGCTAGATGGTATCTCGCTGGGTGATTGGGATAACGAGAAGGAGATCGATGACATTGCTGCACAGTGCGGCCTGCAGAGAGTCGGTGTCATATTCACAGATCTTTTGGACGCAGACAAAGGCGATGGCTCAGTCATCTGCAAACGCCATGCTGACTCCCACTTCCTTTCGTCTTTGGAGATTACATTTGCGGCACGGTATCAGGCGAAATATCCACGACCGTCGAAGTGGAGTGAGACCGGACAGTTCGGATCAAACTTTGTCACATGTGTTATCAGTGGAGATGCAGAGGGGCAGATCGGCATCTCATCGTACCAGGCATCCAATGCAGCGGTAGAGATGGTACGCGCGGATATCATCGAGCCGTCCGCTGAGCCTTCGGTGATGCTCGTACAAGATGAGAACGACAACGAGACGCTGAACCGATCACGATACATTCCAGAAGTGTTCTATCGACGAATCAACGAGCACGGTGCTAATGTGCAGGAGAACGCAAAGCCAGATTTCCCTGTGGAGTACCTGCTGCTCACGCTTACCCATGGTTTCCCTACACAACCGAATCCACTCTTCACAGGTGGCAAATTCCCGATTGAAAATCGAGAAATAATGGGTGAGATGGCCGATGTGTCGACACTGAGCAAGTCGCTCAACGCGAAGGCAAATGGCCTGGCACTCAACACCACGAGTGGCCTCAACGCTATCTCAAACTTCCATCTCCTTTGCTTTGTTCACAACCTCGGTATACTATCGAAGGTACGTTTGATGTCATCCTTTCAGACGTATGCTAATGTATGCTACAGGACGAGGAATCTCTCTTCTTCAAAGTCGCATCGACACACGACACGTCAGAAGGCTCAGCCCTCCAGCACACAGGAGGCTGGGCGACGTTATTAACGATTCTCAAAGAAAGTGGTGAGCGCCCCCCTAAACGATCTCATTACACCTCGCACTCCTCTTCCTCTGCCTCGCATCCCGCCAGTAGGGGGGCGGTTCATCGCAACCTTGCGCGACAGCCCTCTAATGGCTCCGACTCCGACTCTGTACAACTGGCTAAGCGATTGAAGGCTAGCAATCTCAAGGGAAAATAGAGCTTCCACAGAGTTGAGGCTTCTGGAGTGTACGTCCTATCGATCGGGCATGTGCTTGTTTTAGGGGCGGATCAGCTGGCAGTGTGGGTATGCATGAGGTAGAGTTATGAGGAAGATATCCGATGAGCAGGCAGCATGCTAAACCTGTCTTATTGAAGAGTGAACTCATGATCTTGAGAAAAGTGTGCAACTTTCGTTGTGGTGCTGTCATTGCTGGTGGACCGTGCGCCTGCCTGAACGTGAGGACGCGCTTGCCTTGCCAGACGCGTCGCGCGTTCCACTTTAACTCCCACCTACTTGTCCCCGCAACACCTCAAACTCGACACAATCGAATGCAATGGCGGACTTCTTCAATCTCAAGGCACGGCAGCAAGCCGCCGCCCGAGCTAGCTCAAAGGCACCTTCCACGAAGCAACAGCCTGACCAACTGCAGCCATGGGTCGAGAAATAGTACAGCTTTCGCATCCTTGCGCCGGAGGTCCACTGACGCTGACAATTGTGATACAGCCGACCAAAGACGCTCTCGGAAGTCACAGCACAAGACAACACTATTCAGATTCTATCACGCACCCTACAGTCCTCCAACCTTCCACACATGCTATTCTACGGCCCACCAGGCACGGGCAAGACGTCGACCATCCTCGCTCTCGCAAAACAGCTCTACGGCCCTGAACTCATGAAATCGCGCGTTCTCGAACTCAACGCTTCCGACGAGCGTGGCATCAGCATTGTGCGCCAGAAAGTCAAGGACTTTGCGCGCCAGCAGCTCAGCTCCGCCCCGACATACAACATTATGACAGAGGACAAAGACGGTGGCGAAGGCAAGATGGTCAGGTACAGGGACAAATACCCCTGCCCTCCGTTCAAAATCATTGTTCTGGACGAGGCAGACAGCATGACACAAGACGCGCAGTCTGCATTGAGGAGGACGATGGAGACCTACAGCAAAATGACGAGGTTCTGTCTGGTGTGTAATTATGTCACGCGTATTATTGATCCTCTGGCGTCGAGGTGCAGCAAGTTCCGCTTCAAGAGCTTGGATCAAGGGAATGCAGTGAAGCGTGTCGAGGATATTGCAAGATTAGAAAGCGTGCTGCTGGAAACAGGTGTGAGCGAAGAGCTCGTCCGCGTTGCAGACGGCGATCTAAGGAAAGCCATTACGTTCTTGCAGTCTGCAGCGAGACTTGTTGGGGCTACACAAACAACCAAGGAGTCTGGTCGAAAAAGAAAGATCGTGGACGACGAGGACGAGATGGAGGTCGACTCCGATGACACACTTGTGGACAAGAGCACCGTTTCTCTGAAATCGATTGCGGAGATTGCGGGCGTCATTCCGGCCTCCACACTCAGCACGCTGTCGGATTCGCTGTTTCCCAAGAGCACGAGCCGGAGCATACGGTTCCACGAGATCGCGAAGGTGGTGGAGAATATGGTTGCAGAGGGTTGGAGTGCGAGTCAGACGGTCGCGCAGTTGTATGAGCAGGTCATGTTTGATGAACGGGTGGGGGATATCAAGAAAGTACGATTAGCAGGCATCTTCAGCGAGACAGACAAGAGGCTGGTCGATGGTGGCGATGAGCATCTTGCGATGCTGGATCTGGGAATCAGGGTTGCAGGAGTGTTGTGTGGCGCATGAGAAGAGAGAGTACCGAAGCGTTTGAATGCTTCGAGGGATCTGCGAGGATGTGTTATACCATGTATTTCGAAGCCAGCCGCTTCTTCGAATCTGCGGATGCAATTTTGCGTTATCAGGACTCTGATATCCTGTCCCAAATCTTCCAGGTCCGTTTTGAGCCTTAGCTGTGATAACTCATCTTCAACTTCTTATTAAGACGACGCAAACTCTGAACATCTTCGACACATGCTGAAGGTTGTCTTCCATCACCTGCTAAACCGCCATCGGGCTGCGCCAACCACGGGGCCTGCCTTTCCCGAGTCCTGCGCTGCCCTCTCATCCAATAACATCAACGAACACTCGTAGGATTCCGAGGCCCAAGACGAGCAAAGCACACCATCTCTTGCGCCGTTGATGCTCTACCAGGATGGAATGGATGCCCGTGGGGTAACGGGCCACAGCACCACATCGCTTTGCCCAGTGCAGGGCTTCCCCGCGGAAGAGCTAGCTTCATCAGGCAGATACCTAGGCAAATGCTTTGCCGTGACGCACATGCAGGTACGTTCAGAGACGGTGTGCCGTGTAAACGAAGGCATGGCACAAAGGTTCCGAACTAGGCATAACACATGCAACATACTTAAGATCTTCGCGGTCCGGTCGCGAACTTTTTTGGCATGACGAGACACATCTGAAGTTGAACACCCCACCCAAGTCAAGAGCTGCGTTGTGTTACATCACAACACTCTAAGAACACTACAACTTCAGCATTAATACAAACACAATGGCCGCACCATCATCTGTCACTGTCAAGAACCTTCAGGGGAAATGGGTCATGGTAACCGAATCAAGCACCACCTTCCAGCACCCGACTAATACATTGCTCAGAACAAAACCCTGTCGGACCCTTTCGACCCAGTTCTCGCCCTCCAAGGGATGGGCTGGCTGACCCGCAAGGCTCTTGGCGCCGCAACAGTGACCCAGCACCTCAAGCACCACACCGCTGAAGACGGCATCTCCGCACAAATCGACATTGACCAGCTCATCTCTGGCGGCCTCAAGGGCAGCTCCGAGCACCGCACGCTCGACTGGACATACCGCGGCCACAGCGACTGGCTGTTCGGTACCGTCAAGGGCCGTAGCAGGTACACGACTCTTGCGACTGTGCGCGAGGAAGCGAAGGGCAAGGGCGTCACAGAGGAGGACGCCAAATATCTCACCGAGGGATGGCTTCCAGAGACTGAGGAGGGCGATGCGATTGAGACATTTGTAGAGAACGAGGGGAACAAGTGGACGGGATGGCAGGTCTGGGGTTTTGCGGAGATCGGCGGGGAGAGGAAGTATGTAAGGCGTGTTGTGGTAAGGAAGACCGACAAGAACGAGGCGCAGAGGGTGAGGCTTGTGTACGACTATGCTGGCGAGTTGGCGTAGGCGTGTGTGTCCTCTATTCCCTGAGCGTCAAATTCACAAATCCTTTGGTTGTTCCGCGTCTCTCTTTCTGGTGTCTTCCGTTGCACTGAAGATGAAGTTGCGCGTCAATTCCTGAAACTATGCTGTCTGAAACATGGTAAACATGGTTTTGTCACGGAGCATGATGAAGCAAGCTAAGCGCGAAACACAACCATCAACTTCATCACTAGGGGCAGGTCGAACATTAAACTCCTGAATATGGCTTCATGATCGTTGCCTTGACACCTAGCTTGAGTAGCAGCTGAGAGGCTCCAAGCATTTTCTTCCTTTCAGTCTCCTTCCAACACTATTTTGGCTATGCTTTGTTGCCTTCACTGACGATCTTCTTTATATTTACTGTTTCTTATCCATAATCTTCTTGGGTTCAGCGCGCTCATCATCTCTTTGGTTTTCATACTCTCATTTCGTCTTAAACGTTTTGCGCCTGTCAGTCTGTGGTTGCACGATCGTTCATCAAACGCCCCACAACAACTGGCCGAAACGCTACACCTGTACGCGCTTTTTTTTTTAATCAGACGCCCTGCAACAGGTACGAGCAGACTTATAGCCTGTCAAGGCATGCAAGTGTCCTGTTTGACTATCCAATCACTCCTTTGTTCCGTTTCCGTTGTCGCATTGACAGGCACAAAGAGCATTGTTAGCCTTAATCGTGAAATTGAGCACTCATCTTATGTTGCATACATACGAACAGTTAGGTGCAGAAGGTCGTTTGCACTCATCTTCACTTTCACTGTCCCCACTTTTCACGAGTGCCTGCCTACGACGCTCGCGCTCGCCTTGTCTGTCAACAAAAGCACTCACACACGAGCATACCACACCAAACACCACAACGGCTTCACGCTTTCCACGATATCTTACACCGCGACCATGAAGCCCACAACTATCCTTTCAACTAGCGTTCTTCTCATCGGCACGCTCGCCAACACAGCCGATCCCGGCACCCACGCCGTTGCAGACCTGCTCGCGCGCGCCATGGACCCGGCAACCATGGATCCGATCAAACTATCAGTTCTCTCCATTCTGAAGACAGCGATACCCACCTCGACCGGCACAGGTACCGACATTGCTCTGCCGACCGGCGACATAGCACCACAGTGGTACAGCGATCTCCCCGCGGATGTCATGGTGCTACTCGCGCAGATGTATCCCGCGACTCCCACCAGGGCTGCTGCTGTGAGTGAGACGGCAATTACGAATGCGAATGCATCCTCGTCGTCTGCACATGTTAGCGAAAATGCGAGCCAGACTACACTTACGTTGCTGGAACTGCTTCCAACAGCTACTGCGACGGCCAACGGATCGTTGACGATGGGGGGCGAGGATGGAAGGCCAGCAAATGCCAGTGCTACACTTTCAAATGGCGGACCTGGTCCGACGCAGTCGACGCTTTCTATGGGTGCTAAGAACACAGGTAGCATGGGGATGTGGTCGGCGGTGATGGGCGCCAGTGTTGCGGCTGTCTTCTGTTTCTTTGCTTAGACGGATGCGGTCTACGAGTGCGTCTGCGCAAGGAGAGTATCGCACCGGATGCGAGTTTGCGAAACGGTACTCACGCTCCTGAAATGGTGTTTGTAAATTTCTCTTCTAAGATTCCCAATGTTCACTTTTTGAATGCATTTCTCCTCACCGGCCTGAGCTGGCGGTGCTTTTGGTCTCACCCGACCCTCTCCCATGGCAAACCAGCAGAGATAGAGTCCTATGACGAAGGGTTCATGACACACGTTTATTAGCATCATTTCTTCACAAGGCTGCACCTTGGCGAGGATCGTAATATGGAGCCGCGTCCACGGGGCGGGCCGAATATTGCACCAGAAAGCATACGGCCAGTTTGGTGAAACCACTCAGGTCGTCGATCTACCGTGGCACTTACCTCAGAGGGATGGAGGGAGGTATGGCGATGTAGAAGACCGGGGAATACGGGCGGGATCGTTCGGTTGTATTATGTAGGGCCGAGTCTTGTCAACAAAGACGAAGGAGCAGACGAAAACGAGGACGGTGAAGGTTCCCCCAAGATTCGGGCCGGACTCTACAGTGAATTGATGCCATATAGGTCGACTGTTGCAAGTCCAACTCGAGGCTCTGGACAATGCACAGCGGCGCATGAATTCAACGTGAAGGAAGGACATGGAGCCACCTCATCACGCGCATGGTACTGTCCGATGGCAGCTGTCCTCAGACTCTCATCTGCAGATGTCCATGTTCGGTGGCTCTGTGTTTCATGTCGGCGCTCTCCATCTACATGGCTGTCACAGATACGGTGGTGAGAAGAAGTGGCAGGCGCGATGGAGCGGTAAGCTAGGCACTTCTAGCGCGCCGTGCCCCGCGGTGCTGTGGACCGAAATTCCAACTACTGTAAACAACTGCTTGTTGTTCTCGTGCACTTGGACCTCTTTCACTCTTTGCATCGCCGGCGCATCATCACCGTCACACAAATACCGCGTTAACAGTCGCGCTACGACCGCGCCTCTCCGCCCACTGCGCCAGCGACTACAGCCCCACCACATCCCCCTCACAACACTCGCACGAGCACCCGAGCTTCCGTGTCGCAAATCACAGTTTCGCAATGCCCGCCGATATGGACATCGATTTCACGCGTCGCAACAAGAAGCCGCGCCCATTGTCCGAACACGAGAAGGAAAAGCTGGACGAGTTTGTCGATGCGATCCACTACTCGGCAAGGTGCGTTGTTTACTCGGGACCCTGGCGGCGCGCCGTGACTAACAACATAACAGATATTCGGACGACGAGTTCGAGTACCGCCACGTGCAGCTGCCCAAGCAGATGCTGAAGATCATCCCTAAAGATTATTTTGACGGCGCCAGAGGCACACTGAAGTTGCTGTGGGAAGAGGAGTGGAGGGCACTGGGCATCACCCAGGTAAGGACGGCCCAGCGCGGAGCACGCGCATTTGGCTGACATGTGCGCAGAGCTTAGGATGGGAACACTACGAAGTACATGAGCCAGAGCCGCATATCCTTCTCTTCAAGTACGACCTCTCCCCAGCAGACGATTGCATCTATGCTGACAGGCTGTTTTTAGGCGACCGATCAATTACCAACCTCCCATGCACTAAGGTTATGGGCATTCCGATATATCCATGGGGAGAAGTTCCCTTGCCGGTCGCGACCGCTGCCTCCGAGGTTCCGCGAGGGGACATGGCACCTTGCAGCGACACAACCCAGCTTCTTTGTCTATTTTGAGCGCGACATGTTAGATATAACGACGACATGATAATGGCGGAACGAACGACGTGCTGGAGTTAGGGGCTATACAGGTCATTTGGACACCCACGGCAGCGGTACCACCACGGGCAAGATGAAGGGCCGGCCTTGTACATACGACTGTTGCACGAGCTCGATGAGGCAGCCGACCGCGAAAGAGTATGTCTTAAGCTTATTGCTTCTGCTCGGCAATGCCTACCTATGTTAGCTACCGCCAATTCTTAGGGAAATCAAAGCATCATTCCTTTACGCGCCTCCACAATCGTAGAACAACGGGTCAGAGAGACACGAAACATAAGATTTGGGTACCCTTGAAAGTCATTCGAGCGAGTTTGCGCCGAGGCATTTTCTCCAGGAACGCGAACATCGATCGGGTCACGTGGCAGGTGCAAGTGCCCTAGCCAGCTTTATCGATTTCTAGACCCTCAGACCCTTCCTTGACCGGAATCCAGAACCACCAACGATTGGGACCCTGCCGCAGTTCGAACTCCGCAAGTACGAAGTAATTTGTGGTCGATCTACGCAATCGGCACATTTGCTTTGATTACGCTACGCATAAAGATCTGGTAGAATTTCGATGACCTAGCATGATCTCGCTACGAAAGGGGATTTCGGGATGCAAACAGCCCGGTAAACGTTATATAAAGGTTACATATCAGCCAGTAATTGTTGAAAGTATCGAGATGTCAAAACTGCCAAGACTCTTTGGAAGTATTGTCCCGCTGTGGAATCCTTCAGTGCAACGATCGACGTTGGTGCAGTAAATGCTGGAGGTCTCATGGCAACATGACGACGCGACGATGCACACTCGCTCCTAGCACAGATGTTTCAAATCGGAATTCTTCAACTCCATCCCAGCGGCAGCCCAATGCTTGCTACGTACCCCGGACTAAGTCGGCCCGCGGTCAACCCAATGCTGGGACTTGAGCCTGAGGTGCCATCCAGTCGCCATCCAAGCCAAAGTTCACAGCCTCTGCTGTCAATCACATGCAGATCTCGGCAGAATTCTCTCGTAACAATATCTATAATTTCTGGATCTGCAGTGGTCCAACGGCCAAATTTTTGTACCGAGTACAGAAGCCGTAGCGATGCGCGTAGCCTTCAGATTGGGTACAGTCATGTACTCTGTATCATGTTCAAATGCTACTGAGCCAAGAATGCACGCATCACACAAAATACGCAGAGAACGCAGTCTGGCAATGTGATATAATGCTCACGCGTCGCTATTGCTGCATGCGGCGCTCAGCCGCCCAGCCAGAGCAGGTTTGAAGTTGCCGACTTACTCCCCAATCAGACTGCTAGCTTCACTGTTACGTACAGTTTTTGTTTTGCCATATGGTAAACTCTTGGAAGGTTTGGCGTCGCCCAATCTGCCACGGGAGGCTTGAGTCTGTAACTGACACGCGTTGCACGATGGTAGGCGCCGGTATGACATGAGGTGAGACTTCGTGAATAACATGCACGAGGATTGGCGGAGATTTTCGGGTCTCGGAGCGGAGGAAGCCTTGCCAGAACGGTGAGCGGTGACAGGCTGGCGAAGGCTGGGGGCGGAGTGGTGAAGGGTCCGGGGACTGCCATAGGCTTTCGCAAGGCTGCAGATTCGAGAACCGCCGCGATGGGACCATCTACGATGAGCATACAGGCATTTTGCTGAAATACACTGAGCACATGCGGATGCTCAACATCACTCTGCATTACCATTACCTACTATGGCGCACTTCATCCAGCAACAACACCGGCGTTAGGAGTCAAATGGCAAGGTGCGGTCTGGCGACTTCTTTCCCAAACGGTCCGCGCAGATTGATAGGCGGTAGATTACGCTGCGTCAAGGTACTTCAGAAGGGCAACGTTGTCGCTGGAACCGCGGGTGACGTGCATATGCCAATACCGAGTACCTAACAGCAACTCACTGCTTGGCTGGTGTTGCTACGAACTACGTCGCGAAGTAGATGCCGGAGATGATCCAGAGATAGCCTCCAAAAGTTGGCATAATAATTTTACGCGCATCAAAGCATCAGCGGGCAAAAATCGCGCCCATTGGCTCGTACATTCTTATCTGCTTGGTGCTCGGATGGCTGCCGCCCTGCAGATGGTTGCTCGTCTGCCACTTAGCCGTATTCGGTTTGCTATCACGTAACGGGCAGAAGCACAAGCCATCCAGGCGTATGTTCGCAGATGTGTGAAGCGTAAACCTCAAAAGACATCGACAACGCTCTCGACACAGACGTTCCTACGACTTCCGCTGGATTATGCGTCTGTTCGCTCCCCGCACAAGATCTTAGATCGCCACATCACCCCAGGCTTTGCCCACCATCGCCGCACGTGTCCGCCACCCCAAGCTCTCCGCAAGCATTCAATGACAGCACGCACCACCGACCATCTTATACTTCTCGCAGCCGTGACCGGCAACCTAGGCCCTTGAGGCTGTCACCGAAGCACCTCTCCACAGAAATCAGGATTACTCAATTCTTTTTGCCTTTCACCCTACTGGAATGATACAGCCTGTGGGCCACCTACACTACTCCCACGCGATAAGCCCCAGCTACTACCCGATCTGGACCGTATCTATCCCAGCATCGTGTGACTGGTGCTCCGTGGCACTCTTACTTTCTGGCATCCTTCCCGGCACCTATTCTCCGGCGCCCAGCCAACGGCCCGCGGTCTATCAGCGGCATAGACCTGGCCTGCTTGCTGTACCCAGGCCTACGCCTACCCTCTTACGATACCGGCCCTTATCTCCAGTGCACTGCTTGTGCCATCCGATAGCGATATGACTACCGTACTAGCTATACAGCCTGCTATGCCTCGCGCGACGCCGGTGCCCATCGCCGCCGCTCGTCCCCGCAAGCAACAGAAGCTCTCACCCGGGAAAGAGAACGATACTGTTGCCGGCAAACCTACCTCGACCAACGGACCTGTCTCTAACATCCGCTCACGGAGAGAACGACCTTGTGACGCGTGTAGAAGGAGGAAGAGTCGCTGTGTAATACACGAGGGTGCTGCACTGTGTGTTCTGTGTGAGTTTCACAAGCAAGAGTGCACCTTTGTGCAAAGTCCACTGCCCAGGAAGAGGAAGGTGGTTGACGGCGACAAAAAAGACTCACCCAACGTGTCCAAAAAAAGGTATGTTAAATCTCCGCCCCACCTTACCCGTCGTTCTTGTGCTCAGGTACCGTCGACGGGGCGCTATTCGTACCAAATCGCTGTCACGTGCACACGTGAAAGCGTACTCGAAACACCAACTCGAGCATGGGTATCCGTTGCATGTCGTCTGAAACTTTCAAGGCCCTGAGTCGCGTCGCACACATTGTCACACAAGTGCATGCAGCTAACACAGTTGGCAGGTCTGTCGATGCAGAGCCACCCCCACTAGCACTCGCAACACCCACCATCACGGCAACTGCGCCAAGTCCCCCACCCCCTCAGCCGTTGTTGGCAGCAAACATCCACCTGCCTCAACTGGGTGAGACATTGGGCCTGCAGCGACGCCAGCACAGCAGGTACATTGGGTTAAGCTCACCGTTCGACCCGACGCTTATCGGGTTGTCGCACTTCGATATTCGCAACGAGTCTACTTTCGACCTTGGCACACTGCGACGAGTTAATGATCATGAATGTTTCATTATGCTTCCTGACGAACACACACAAGACCATGCTGAAGAAGCGAACTACCTGAACCATGTCGAGCAGCTTGTTCATCCTCATGGCCCGGCCCTTCTTGACATTTACTTCCAGGTGGTTCACCCAAGCTATCCGATCATCCAGAAGCACCTCTTTATCGAACGTTATCGAACTGGCGACAGGAGTTTTTCGCCTGCGCTGCTGGCTGGAATGTACATTCTCGCTCTCAACTGGTGGTCATTTGATTCCAAGCTCGCGAACTACTCGAAGCCCGATGCCGCTCGTTTGGAAGCAATCGCGATGAGGTCGCTGACCTTAGCCATGGAGAGGCCCAAGTTGTCGACAGTGCAGGCAGGGCTGCTGCTGTTGCAGCGCCCAGAGGCCGACTCGTGGAGCTTGACAACGCAGTTGGTGGCGATAGGGCAAGAGCTGGGTCTTCACCTCGACTGCACATCGTGGTCCGTTCCGCACTGGGAGCGTGGCTTGAGGAAGCGCATTGCGTGGGCGCTGTATATGCAGGACAAGTGGAGCTCACTCATCCACGGGCGACCGTCCCACATCTTCAACGCGAACTGGGCAGTCAAGCCGATTACAGAGGACGACTTCAACGAGGAGGGCGATGGCTATGAGACACGGCTAGAAGAGACAGAGGAAGAGCAAGAAGAGAACCACCGAAGCCGAATTCTGTTCGCGCAGATGATCTCACTTACCCAGATCATGGCCGAGGTCATGGACACCTTCTACACACAGACAGCGATTCAAGACTTTGCGAATGCCGGACGAAAGTCGACGGAGCTGATTCTGGCCAGGGCGAAGCCGGTCCAGATCAAGCTGCGACAGTGGCACGAGAGGTTGCCTGCAGAGGTCAAGATGCACACGCCGAGCAAGAGCAAGTTGATCTCGACCGGTTACCTGCATCTCGCGTACTTCGCAACTGAGATCACCCTCCACCGCCGCATTGTACAGTCTCTCGACACCAAGGAGCCTGACAACTACGGTCTGTTCATGTGCCGCAACGCAGCAAAGACGCGTCTTATATCTGCAATGGACTTTGTCAACCGACTGAAACCCGAGCACCTACAGGCGTTTTGGTTCTTCGCCTCGAAGGTGAACTTCACCCTCATCGGCACATTCGGCTCTCTCCTCTGGGCAACGGCGCCTGCACGTGAAGAAGCCGAGTTCTACAAGCTCAGACTTCGCGAGTACCGCTGGACACTCTCGGTGTCTTCCAAGCGCGCAGACTTCCTCGAATACGCGGTGTCGATGCTCGACGCCAGCCGCGCTATGCTCAACAACCTGGCTGAAAAGCCCAGCCTGGCAGAGCAAATCAGCAAAGTCGGCGTCCCACCTCCGGCACCGCCAATGATGTACCCAGTCATGAGAGAGCCACAGTTCGACGAAGGCGAAGACATGCACATGAACGACGACGGTGCGAGTTTCGAGGGGTTCGACGATGAGTCACCGTACGGGAGTCGACCGGGCAGTGGTGTGCATTCACCGCGGTCTCTGTAAGCAAGGCGGCAGGCAGTCGACCTGCACAACATCATTTCAAGCGTTTCAGCGAGGGAGGATAACAGCGTCTAAGGCGCTAAATGAATTTCACGAGGAACCATCTCGGGCGTTATATATGGGTAAAGCGGGCAGCGTCGCGTAATAATGGCGTAAAATGACGCCACGACCACGACTTCAGCCACGGTTTTGATACGCTTCGTGCGTTTTTATGATATGCCTTGTCATGATGCGATTTGTAGCGATGATATCTTAGACTCTTGGGTACAGGGAATAGATGCAAGGCGTGCGATGGCACGACACTCGGACATTACTTTTTTTTAAACACCGTGCTTTGTTTATCGTCGTGATGTATGGGCTGAGGCATGTGACTTCTGCAAGTACGCCTGGCTGGATACAGAAGGGCGCATGCCCTCCAAGCCACTGTTCTTCTCTACACCCCGCCAGGCCTCCAGAAAGCACATCATCGACGCGCACATGTGCCGGCGTTGACTCATCTCAAAAGAGTTCACGCGCGGGGCTACGCCTGCCGCGTCTCAATTCCAGTCTGCCCATGTCGTCGTTCTCCGCACATTCCCGAGCACAACGATGGCTCTCTGGAAGCCGCTATTCGCGAAATATGCGCCGGCCCATCTCGCATTAGACATTCTTGTTTTCTGACCATGTCTTCTTGTCCACCTGATCAACAATATATCTCCCTATCTTGATCCAGCGGGTGTTCTTGCCATCTGCCCTCCTCTGTACAATCACTCCTGCGCTATCCAGACCACGAGACACACTGGGGTATTGCAAGTCCGTCTCTTTCGCTCGGAAGGCAGTGGGGAAAGGCTTACGTTGTGTGCGTTGCAGCCAAACGTATGTCTCGTGTCTTGTCGGATATCAAAACCCACGTCCATATGTAGCTGAACGTACGTTATGTGTGTCTAAGTCTTGGTGCAACCTTGCAGGATTGAGTGATCAGCACATGCGTTCAACCACACTGGACTATGGAAACGCCAACGCGTACACATTCACACTGTACGGAGTGCTCAGGCTGCCGGACAATCCGACATGATCCCGAACGAGAGTATTCAACTATGCGCGTGGGTTCGATGTCCAGCACTATCCCGGCGTTCCATTGTGCCGTTCGCTATAGCCGTGCCATCATGCTCGAACTGCCCTGTCGTGCACGATCGATCAAACTGACACACTGTTTTGACTGTAATACATCAGTGTCGAATCGAACAGGCAACTCGGCTCAGATCGCAAACACCACAGCATCGACACTTCTCTCCGCACCCAGCTTCTCCAGAACAATATGTCTGGATATCAACAGCCGGGTCCACAATGCTAGCTCTACCTAGGTATATCGCAATGCACTCTGCCCAGCAGAGCCCGCCGGCGCACCACCAACCAAGCACCTATCCAAGCTATCCTCAGGCCTACAACTGCCCAACCGAACCTTCTGTGCAGGCGTGCCGGGCCTGGCCCTTTTTTCCATGGAATTTTGGTTTCTCACAAACTACTGTACAGTAGGCTCTCTCATCTCTGACACTACTCACAGACTATGTACATAGAAGCATCAGTCCGCAGTAGCAGAATAACGGCAGGTACACAGGTAACAACCCATGATTCTCGACCCGCCATTGGTCTGGTATGACAACCGACCATGACGTCAACGCACGCAGATTGACTGCGACACACTGCGCGGCCGGCCTTCCTGCGGCGTCTAGATCACGTTGGCGTTGGCGGAGTCTGGAACTGCCAGTCTTCTGGTCTTTGGTGTGCTAGTGCGCAGCTGAACCCGGTGGGGGGGGGGGGGGGGGTTACATTTGGGGGGGGGGGGGGGGGGGGGGGGGGGGGGGGGGAAAGGGGGGGGGGGGGGGGGGGGGGGGGGGGGGGAGATAGCGGAAGGGCCCCGCACTATGGCGTACTGACCCCGCGACGCCGACGCCGGGGCGTATGGTGTGATGTGAGGCTGTGGTGAGGGCAACGA